>JAVKPL010002345.1:0-183756 GCA_032173675.1 Gastrolobium villosum
GAATGGATGATTGTATTTTTTAAATGTCTTGCCAATGCTGTTTGATTCATTACTTTGGAATGGAATTTGGTGTCTTTATCTTTATGGTTGATTCAAATATTGTTTATGCAATTTCATTCAAATTCAGCTTACGACAATAGTATAATTGTTTTCAGTCATGTACACAACGACTAGTCTGTTGACACAGACACTTGATCTTTTACCTTAAAAAGTTAATCTTTTAAACAATTATACAATTTAATAGCAATGATTCTAATGTTATGAATGACAAAATTTGATAATGGCCTGGCTGCCAACGACAGCTTCTCCGTCGTCTAGTTTTTTATTTATTCATTTTTTAAAGATAATTGTGATTATTAATTTAAAATTATAATAATGCATGAAAAAATATATTGGGCGTGCAATTAAATATTAATCTTTTTAAATATATTTTTTTGTGAGCTAAAATATATTTTTAAGACAAAATGACATAATGCATTTCTAAAAAACATTTAATAATATATATTTAAAATTAATACTATTTATATGAGTTATATAAATCTTGTGCATAACAAATTGTACATAATATGTGCGCCACTTATTTTATTACACCACATGATAATTATACATTTTATATGCACAAATAATTGCATTATTTCTAAAAATGATTTTAAATTTATATTGATCGAACACTTTCTTCAGTTTACATTACTTCTATCGTTTTGCTTAATTTTAATCTATAAATGTTACAACATGAATTTTATATAAGTTAGTTAAATATATTCTAGCTACCAAGGAGTAGCTCAGTGAAAAGTTTTAGAACTTGGAACCGCCAATGATTGGAAAATATTTATTTTAATATTTGTATTAATTTTTAAAATAATAATAATAAATAAATCTAGAAAATACTATAGATATTTGTTCTGCCCCTCTCTCATAAGGTGTTGTGGAGGGAAAAAAAATTAGCGCTCTTGTTACAGGTACAATGGATGAATAAGAATATGTCACCTCAATTGATATTTTTCTAAAGAAAAAAAAACTTTAGTACTTGACATTATGTATTTTTCAAAATACACAGTATAAATCTTCCATCATAGCCAACGGTCAATACTGCTCTCGTATGTGCTCTTCTTGTTGAGCCCTGTAATGTATGGAAGAGGGAAGAAGATGTATTGGTTCTGCTCATTCTTATACAATTGAATTTCAAGAACAACAGATAGCCAATTAAGGTTTGAGATGCACTATACCTTATTTGGGCTTTTACTCTCTTTTTTTGGCGGGAAATTGAGTGGGAGAAGGAGAAATGATTCCTCACTCAAATGTAATACAATTAATTATATATTTTAATTTCAATCTCATTCGATTCCCTAGGATAAGTATTAACATAATTTCTCAAATCATCGGTTTCATTATCTCCTTAAACTTTGTATTTTTTTATTGAATGTAATTTATTAAAATTTCCAAAAGGTTAAGTTATGATTTCCTTACAAATATTAATTATGTGATTGATTAAATATATTTAAATATGTTGTATGAGAGTTAGTCTCGTATCAGAAATAGAAGAAGAGGGAGATTCAATTACACTCACGCAATGATAGCCGTTGATTGACAGAAATCAACGGTTAAGATGTGATCGTAACATTGATAGTAACATTATTTAGTTGTCACACTATCCTATCTGAAATCAAAAAGCCAATATATACAAAATATGTTATTTGCACAATAATCATGAAACAAATTTTAGTATTTTCAAAAAACTGAAAACCGATCCTATCCAAACCAAAAAAATAGGATTGAATCGGATCGGATTTGAAAAAAGTTCCAAACCAAATGAATGATTACATGATTAAATCGAAGGGATTGAATCAGATGATTTTTGCTTCCAAAACCAATCCAATCCAGACCGCGATCATCCCTAATTAATGCATGACAAAATATATTGGACGTGTAATCAAATATTAATCTTTTAAATTACATTTTTAAAACAAAATGTATTTAAAACTTTTAAATTAATATATATTTAAAATTATTTTTCAAAATAATACAATTCTGGTAAGTTATATACATCTTGTGTGCAACGAACTGCACATAATATGTGCGACACTCATCTTGTTAGGCCACATGATAAGTGTGCTTTCTGTGTGCACAAATAATTACATTATTTTAAAAAATAAATTTAAATTTATATTGATTGAGCAACTTTCTTTTAAATTTACCAATTCTATCGTTTTGCCAAATTTTAATTCGTAAACGTTACAACATTAATTTTATATTTAAGTTAGATAGATATACTCCAGTGATCATGGAGCAACTCAGTGGCTCTGAGATGCGCTACACGTTATTTGGGATTATGTTTTTTGGCGGCGAAATTGAGTGGGAAAAAGAGCGATAATTACTCACTCAAATATCATACAATAAATTTTGGGCTACGATTGGGGAAAGACCCGAGTAGGTAGAGGGGAATTAATATATTGGATCGGTTTTCGGATTGGAACCAATACAAAAACCGATTCATTCCAACTAAAATTTGCAGTTTTTTTCGATTTTTAATTTTTCGATTTTTGGTTTATTCGATTATCCTTCTTTCCGTTTGGTCACCACAGATTGAATCGGTTTGGATCGATTGATGAACACCCCTACTTCTAATAACACATGTCAAAATATATTGGGCATCCAATCAAATATTAATTTTTAAATCTTGTGCATAGTGCACCACTCATCTTATTAGGCCTAATGATAATTGTACATTCTATATGCACAAATAATTGTATTATTTGAAAAAATATCTAAATTTATATTGATAGGACAATTTTCTTTTAAATTTACCTTAGTTCTATCTTTTTGCCAGCTTTTTGTCTATAAATGTTACAATATGATTTTTATATATAAGTTAGATATAGATACGAGTAAATACTCTTTTTAAGTCTCTAACAAAAAACACGATGCGCACTTTAGTCTCTTATAAAAAAATTAGTCTCGATTTCTCTAAGAAATTCAAATTGAACCAATTTAGTTGAGATCGTGGTCCTCAAAAATTCAAAAAAAAAAACCACATTAATCCCTCAAAAGGATTAAAACGCGTCCACCTTGAAGTTCATAGGAAGCAAACGACTAATTCTTTATTGTAAGGGACTAAGATTGTAAGAACCCGCACCGTTAAATTAGGAAATTAAATTAATTAAATATGGAGTTATGTGTAGTTTTATTTTTAAAGGAATTAATTCAGAAAATGTTGAATTTGTCAGTTAAGAAATTTATGATTCATAAAGTTATCATTTATTTTAGGAGTTTTTGATTTGAAATTGTTAGTTATGGAATTTATGAGTCATAAATTTACCATTTATTTTAAGAGTTTTTGGTTTGAAATTGTCATTTATGGAATTTCTGAGTCATTAGGTAAGCATTTATTTTAGGAGTTTTTGGTTTAAATTTGTCAGTTATGGAATTTATGAGTCATAAGTTAACATTAATTTTAGGAGTTTTTGGTTTGAAGTTGTCCGTTATGTAATTTATAAGTAATAAAGTTAGCAGTTATGTAGTTTAAGAGTCGGTCGTTATTTTTTTGTAATTAAGTTGGTTTTAATTGTGTTTATCGCTATTTAGTGTTGCAGTTTTAAAAGTTCAAATTATAGCCTATAAATAGTCTAGTGTATTGTTTGAAGTTTAGTAAAATATTTCAGAGAAGTTTGTTCTCTTTCTCCACAAGTCCTCACGACATTGTTGAATAGTTATTTTATTTGTTGGTTCTGTGTTTTAGTGATCCTATATTGAAGGCACGTATCATCTTGTTCTTCTTGTGTGGAGCTTCAAAGGTTGTCATATTTTTGGATACCGCGTTGGTGACCTTTAGGACACCGAGTTATTATTAGAGGATTTGGTTGTGACAGGTATGCTTTCGTGTCCTCGGTTTAACCACCGTGTGGTTCCACCATACCCCATGGGGTGGTTTATATGCATGTTGTGCTTTCATGCTTTTATATTTGAACTGTTTTAAGTTGTTATGTGCAATGACTTTTAGTATGTTTGTGTTGTTCCACCTAGACGGCAACCTGAGTATGTAGCGTCATACAATATGGTGGGGTTGTGGGTGGGTGCAAGTAGTGTCTCGCACTATCTGTAGGATTTAGACGTATTTCCTGCATTTTTCTGGCCAGTAGAATTGATTTGACACACATTACATGATTGATTTATCTGTTGCATTACACTATTTTCAGAACTTATATATTGTAAACTGTTTTTAGAACTTATATTACATATGTAAGTGAGCTCGGGTGGAAGTTCTTTGAGGACCCCTTGTCTTACTGAGAGTCTTAATGAGATTTCTTGTTAGAGATATCACCCCACGTTTGGGGCATCATTTCAGGTTCAGGTAATGCTGGGGTTGATACCTCGGGCGGTAGAAGGCCGACTTAGTTAGTTGCTGATGTTGGACTTGTTTATTGCTATTATGTTTTAGTTTCATTTAATAGATATTTCTGTTGAACTCTGTTGGCTATGTTGTCATATTTGTGTGAGCATGAGAGTTGTCCATGCCACGTTGATTTGTCTTTGTTTGATTTTATACACGAGTTGTAATAATGTAGGAATTCATTATATATAAATATGAGGTATTTCAGTTAGATGTCCATTTGCAATCATATACAGGCGATGTTTTGAAAATGAATTGATTAAATTCAACTTGGTAATTATAATGACGTCATAATTGAATTAAGCGTGGCTTAATACGATAACATGTTAACAAACCGGATATACACGAGGTGTTACAAAGATGGATGTCGAATTTTTCTGTTAGAGACAAAAAAAAATATTTACTCAATAAATATAGTCTGGTGAGTAGTGACCGCGGAGCAGCTCAGTGAAAAACATTACGTGTTGGAACTTGAAACCAAAGAGCCAATGATTGGAAAATATTTAGTTTTATATTTTTGTTAATTTTTTAAAATAATAATAATAAATAAATTTAGAAAATGTTATAGATAGCTGATTCTGTTCTGCCCCTCTCTGTGAGGCCTGTAATATACGAGAGAAGGAAGATGATCTATTGGTTATGCTCATTCCTGTGCAATTGAATTTCAAGAAAGAGCCAAATAAGGCTCTATCTGAGATGCACTACACGTTATTAGGCTTATGCTTTTTGGAGGCGAGATTGAGTAGGAGTAAGAGCGATAATTCTTCACTCCAATATCATACAATTAATTTTAGATTGATTATCTTGTCATTTCAATCTTAATCTCATTCCATTCACTGGAATACGGTATTAACAAAATTTCTCAAATCATCAGTTTTATTATCTCCTTGAACTTTGCAAAATCTTATTGAATGTAATTTATTACAATTTCCAAACGGTTAATTTATGATTTCCTTCCAAATATTACTTATGCCATTGATTAAATACATTTGAATGTGTTGTGTGAGAGTTAGGCTCAGGTCAGAGAGAAAGAGAGAGAGATTCAATCACAGTCATGGCTGCTATTGAGACAAAAGATGCCGCGGAGGAGGTGGAGGTTGTTTCCTCCGTGAAGTGCTATTGTTGCGGGTTGACGGAGGAGTGTACTATGCAGTACATCGAAGGTGTGAGGGCGAGGTACCAAGGTCGTTGGATTTGTGGGCTGTGTGCTGAGGCGGTGAAAGACGAGACTTTGAAGTCACCAGAGAGAAAGATAAGCACCGATGAAGCTCTCAAGCGGCACATGAGCTTCAGATCTTCCTCTTTCAGTCGTTCTACTAAACCCACCCATGATTTGATTGTTGCAGTGAAACATCTCTTAATTCGCTCTTTGGATTCCCCCAGGAAGCAACCTTTGACTAATCGACCACTTGGTAGATCTCATAGCTGCTTTGCAACCGTGAACATGAAAGCCACGACAGAGGCTGAAAGGGTAGAGAGAGACAAGAGAGGTAATTACCAGTGAATGATGGATTACTAACTTAGTCAGTGAATTTGATTTGGCAGGATTAAGATTTAATTATTCAAGTTTATGTTTTCTAATAATCAGGATTAAGGTTTAAGGTTTATTTCTGGCATTTGTGATTGAATGGATGATTGTTGGGAGGAGTCTTATTTCTTGCTTGATTTCAATCTAAATTTGATGTCACTTCTGTTTGATTCATTACTTTGGAATGGAATTTGGTTTCTTTATCTTTATGGTGGATTCAAATTTAGTTTATGCATTTTCTTTCAAATTCAGCTCATGACAATGGTATAGTTGTTTTAATTTAATCAATTATATACACAATTACTAGGCTGCCAAGGAGAGAGACACTCTCGATCTTTTACCTTAAAAGTTTAATATTTTAAACGGTTATACAATTTAATAACAATGATTCTAATGTTATGAATGACAAAATTTGATAATGACATGGCTGCCAATGACAACTTCTCCGTGTCTAGTTTTTTATTTTCAAAATAGTTGTGCAACTTAGGATGATTCTTATACCTTAAAGCACCAAACAATTTCTTTAAACAAAAAAATGTTAAAATCAGAACATAATAAAGTTTTATCAATATACTTTGAATTTTATTATATCATGTCACCCGTCTGTATCCTTGTTTCTTAGTGTGGTATACGTATACCTAATCGATTGTGATCTAACTTGAGTGCAATAACAGGAAGCAGTCGAAATGTTTTATAATGCCAAATGCTTTATAATGCCAAGCTGCTAATTAGCCTTATACGATATTTAATCTCTCTATTGTTGCAAAAGTAAAGAAGCATGGAACAAAATATTCGTTTATCTCTATGATTTTCATTAGCAAATCAATTTGGTGAACCTATTCTACTTGGTTAGTTAGTTTAGAGTTAGAGTTTAGCCACCCAACTGCTAGATTTGGCTAGTCATAAGAAAATATATGCAGTGTCAGAGGTGCTTTGCTCCAATGGCTAAGCCCATCGGACAATAATCTTTTTTATTAGGTGATGGAAAATGGGGTCCATGTGCACGATGATTTTTCTGAGAGAACATGTGCTTTATGGGCCCACTACGTACAAATTGGAAAGTGCTAGACCTTGATAAGGATAATCAAACCGTGAAATCTTATGGTGCACGCTGTTTTGGTTCATACATGTGGCAGGACTCCAAAGTTGAGTTGGGGCTTTTACTAAAAAAAAAAAAAAAATTGAGTTGGGGTGATTCCTAGTATATATCATTTGTTGTTTTCTATTTTATTGTGTTTTTCGTTGTTAGTCTTTTACTATATCAATAATGATTTGCTACTCTGAATATTCACCAATTAATAATGTCTTTGCACATATATGATTACATAAGTTCTATGTATCAGTATCAATATATTCCTCGGTTATTTATTTATTTTGGTATATCCCATAGATATTCTCATTCAACCTCCTCCGGTCACTTTACTCTATGGGCTCGGATATTTTTAAATGCATTATTTTTCAACTGCACAACTTTCAAAAAGATTATAAACATCAATAAATAATCATGACAAATGACAGTGGGATTCGATTTGCACAACATGCAGTTATTATAATGATTGCACAGTGTCAGTTTCACATTTTTGAAAAGTATGTACCGTTTTTTGATCACCAAAATAAAACAAACAAACTTTAAAGATTATAAACATCAATAAATAATCATGACAAATGACAGTGGGATTCGATTTGCACAACATGCAGTTATTATAATGATTGCACAGTGTCAGTTTCACATTTTTGAAAAGTATGTACCGATTTTTGATCACCAAAATAAAACAAACAAACTTTGTTCTTATATCTAATGGAGAAGTTTTAGGCATCTCGAAGGAAAGAAATTACGGAAGTGACTATTTTGTTAAGTCTGACCAAAATATTTATGAGACTGTTATGTTAGTAGTAAATTTTTTCAGAATGACATATGACATAATTCGTTACAGTGTGCAGTGAAATATGCTTACAAAATAATTGGTTACACAGTGTAGTGAATTATGTCATGTTAGACTGCACATTTAGTAGTAATAACATGTGTCAAGCATGCAGTGGCACAAGCATAATTCGCCACAAAGTATAGTGAATTACTGCCTGCTTGACACGTGTTATTTTTGTTGATTGTGCAGCCTGACATGACATATTTCGCTACACCGTGAAACGAATTATTTACAAGCATATTACGCTGCACAGTGTAACGAATTATGTCACGTGGCATTCTGGGAAAATTTATTATTGATGTGGCAATATGGTAAATATTTTGGCCAGACGTGGTAAAATGATCACCGGGAGAAAATACAATCAGAAATATAATATTTCCTGATATGATATGTCTGTATATTCCACATTATACTTCTCGACCAAACTTTTGGTCTATGAAGCACGGACACTTCAAAATCCCTAACGTGTCGAGTTCGACACTTCCCGACACTCACTGACACTCCGACACTTCAATACTCGTTGCAAAAACTCAATAAAGATTCAAAAGTTATGTTGCGTTACATTTTGAGTTCCAACTATTAGATTTGTTGGATTACGATTTCCATTTTATTGAGTTTAATATAAATATTTGGGATATCCTAAGATTCTTTGCAAAATTGATGGGTATTATAATTTAGCTTTATTTTTTTGTTAAACTATTGAATATTAAATATAATATACACTACATAAATTAAAAATATTATATAATATCTAAATGTGTCCTGACGTGTCGAAATTCAACATTTTTTAGAATTAACGTGTCGAAGTGTCGTGTCGTGTCGTATCCCGTGTCGGTATCGGTGCAACGCGGCTTTTGGTACACTCAGTGTATTAAATTTGATATATTTAGTGTCTTGCTCAACATAACTTAAAATAAATATTAAACCTTTAAAATAAGAAAAAATGTTTATCATTTTAAATCACAAAATTTATATTCTTTCACTTTCACAAAAAGATGAGACCCATATCTTTATTTTTTTTGTTAACTCTATCTCTATATCTCTCTTAAAATAATATAATTTTATCTCTTTTAAATGACACACTTTTCCCATAAAATAATTACATATATTTTGAGCCGAGATTATTTGAAATATTAAAAATAACTGCACCTCATGCAATTATGATGTAACCACTGTCACTCATTAAATTTTGAATTTCCTCACTATTTTATCAATAGAAAAAAAAGTTATTTTTGAGGGTTGTAATTGATTTTCTGTGGTTAAAAAAAAAACTACAAATTTCTTTGGGCCTTACAAAATGGGGAAGGATATTCTGAGTCTGTGACAACCAAGTTGTGTTATTACCAAGTGACTATCAATCAATCTCACCGTTAAATCGATTATGTTGATCCAACGGTTATATTTATTGCCATATTTGTAAGGTCATGATTTCCTAAATTTAATACTTTATATTTATTTTCATCTTTGTATGATTATGATTTCTCACATTTAATTCTTTCACTTTAAATATGGGGAATCATGATCATACAAAGATGAAAATAAATATAATCGTTGGATCAACATAATCGATCTAACGATAAAATTGATGGGTAGTCACTTGATAGTAACACAACTTGGTTGTCACAATATCTTTCCCTTACAAAATATATTCGTTTATTAAAATTTGTCAAAATTTAAAGTGATTATTAAATAAATTAAAAATACCCTACCAAAAAAATTAACGTAATAAGTAAAACTTGTTAATTGAAAATTCATTAAGAATGCAAACACTTTTTAGAAACATTCTCAGTACAGAAAAATCTTGTTCCTAAATATTTTTCTTAATATTTTTTTAAAGTAATTTTTAAAGTAAATAAGAATGTATTTATTGTAATTAAATAAAATTATAAATATTCACAAAATAAATTTAAAATAAAGATTTTTATTCAGAAATTAAAAAAATTACTCTCTAAAAGAAAGTAAAAATTAATACGAACTGGCCGTACAAAAACGAGAACCCGATTTTTCGGTACGCTGGATGTGTACTACGGTACTATCTATTCAGTTCATCTTCGAAATACCGTAAATAACCGCAAGGAAAACGAGTCCGGTGGTGGCGCGAATTGGTAATAAAGACAGTGTTTGAGGGCATTTCAGGAATCCGAATAATTGTAACAGCGTACAGAAAAAGCGAAGTACAACGATGCAACACGACAAAGCAATGAGCTTCGGAAATACGCAGGGGTAATTGTCGTTGAACTCAACTCCTTCGCGTTCATCGTTTTTTCTTTGGCAAAAAGCCTTGAAATTCAGAAAGGGGTAGCGAAGATGATGCACATGACATTCTATTGGAGCAGGAAGGTCACTCTTCTTATCGATTCTTGGAAGACCGATTCATGGATCGATTATGTTCTCAGTTTGGTTGCGTGTCTTGTCGTTTCCGTTTTCTATCAGTATCTCGAGAATCGCCGGATTCGCCTCAAGGTGTTCGCCGCCGGGAAGTCCTTTCCGCCGGAGATACAGGCACCTCTTCTGAGACGGAGGATCGCCGGAGATAGAGCTAAGTTGGGTGTGAAGCTTGCCGGAGCGGTTCTGTTCGGTGTTAGCTCGGCGATCGGGTATTTGTTGATGTTGGCGGTTATGTCCTTCAACGGAGGTGTCTTTGTGGCGATCGTGGTGGGTCTTGCCATTGGTCACTTCTTCTTCAGGAGCGACGGCCAAGATGCTTATGATGCCATCGTCGTTGACAATTCTTGTGCCTGTGCTTGATCGCTTTCAGATCACAAAGATCCATTCTCCCTCCAATTCCCTCCCTGTTATAATTAATTACTTATTAATTTCTTTCTTTGTATTATTACTTTCCTGTTTTTTAGTTTAGTAACTCTTGTTTACGGAAATTTGGGATCTGGTGTTTTAGGGCTGGAATTTAATGTGTAATGGGAGCTCTCGATTATAAAATTGAATTTATTTTGTGGTAGTTTTTATTTAGCGGCAAATTCTAAGTATGGTTGCAAGAAATTTACTTTTATGAGTACTTATAATTTTTGGCACAGTTGCCCTTGGGTAAATTTAAGTAGGTGTCGGTAAAAAGAAGCAAAAATGAACTTGTGCAGTATGAAAATTGCAAAATGGATTGCGTTTTGTCATATTATACATTCGTAAATGAGATGGATGTATAGTAGAAGCTGGGAAATGTCGACAATGACAACTATATGGTGCAGAATAATCTGTTCAAATACTCCAAACAAAAAGTTCCTTCTAGTCTGCTTCTGTGACATCACAAGTTCTCCACTTCCTGAGCCGGAGTGCTATTATTTATGGGGTTTATTTTATGGGGAAGGATATTGTAACAACTAAGTTGTGTTACTACCATGTTACTACCAATCAATCTCACCGTTAGATCGCTTATGTTGATCCAACGGTTATATTTATTTACATCTTTGTATGATTATGATTTCTCAAATTTAATATTTTATATTTATTTCCACCTTTGTATGGTTATGATTTCCCATATTTAATTCTTTCACTTTAAATTTGGGGAATCATAACCATACAAAGATGTAAATAAATATAACCGTTGGATCAACATAAGCGATCTAACGGTGAGATTGATTGGTAGTAACATGGTAGTAACACAACTTGGTTGTTACAATATCTTTCCCCTTATTTTATTACGTTGCATAAATGGATAAGTCCATAATACATACGTTGCGGGAATCGGAGAAGGACAGGCACCTAAATAAGAACTAATATCTGCTGGCCAGGAACAACATTTTAACATAAAGCACAATTTAGTTTGAACTCCAAGGGCATGTTCGAAGCATAGGATAAAATAATTTATAATATCATATTTTTATCTCTTATTTGGTGAGTCAATAAGATATAATTAACTTATCCTATTGTCTCATTTTATCCTATCCAATACATGATTTCTTATCCTATGGCCTATGAGGGGAGCTGGGTTAGGATCCCCCACGCTACCTAATATATTCGTATTTATTGCATTATATTTTATTTTTTGTTTTTTCTTCTACATAATCTTATCAGATTACTAATCAGGTGCTCATCAAACGGTACATGATATAAACTTATCAGCTCCATATCATATCTTACCCTTATCAGGCCCATATCATATCTTACCCTTATTAGCCTCATATCATATCCTAATCTTATCATATCCACTCAATGAACCCTAAAGTGTAAGGTAACCTACCTTTGAACATCAACTTTCTCAGGGAACTTTTTTTAAAAAATAAAATAAAAATCGTAAGAGTCACTTTAAACCCTAACTAATTCGAGTCGAGTAAAGCAAATTAATTTAGGGAGCAAAATTCCATCAGCTCCTTTTTTTTACTTCTTTCCCAGGAATAGAAGCCAAGACCTTACTAAGAAAAACTGAATTCTCTTTCACTTAAGCCATCTGTTGTTGATTTCAGATACAATCTGGATGGCCTTTTCAGTCCTTGCCAATTAATAATTACTCTAGGAATTAAAAAGACCAAAGGCGGGAAAAAATAATAACGAAAAGCGATCTGTACATATAAATTTCACGCAAGTACTTCACTAGCTAGCTGACAACTAAATACACAGCAAATTTGAAAGAAAAAAAAAAGTTACGCAATTCGTAACAATTGTTAAGTGCACCTACCAATACTACTAAAAAATTAAAACAAATATCCAGTTTCAGAAATTAGAAAGAAATAGAAGAACATGAAGCAACGCGCAGAGTTAAAACTTGTTAAAGATGAATCACCGACAGACGTTAAGCCTTTTTTGAACAAATTTCACTTGCTGCAGCCACAAACAATGAGTCTTCAATTTAGACATAATAACGGCTTCCACGCATAGATTCCAAAATAAGTGGCCCACACACTGATTTATTCAAGAAGGATCGTCGTCAGTAAAAAAATTCACCGCGAATGACATGATTCACATGAGCAAGGCAGCAGAGCAACAAATAGCATGGAATGAATGCTGCCGGAAGATCTTCTGCTGTCTATGATTACAGCATTTCAGTAAACTACAATGAGACATGTCAAAATATGATATGGAGGATCACAATATGTGCATTCACTATCATTGGTCGTCAATTTTTAACGAGACTAGTTCACTTTCTTGTTGCTGGTTCCTGTACTTAAGATTGTCAGGGAGCCATCTGCGAAATCTCTCCGGCAAGAACCTGGTAAAGAAAAAAAAAAGCAAATTCAGTAATCTGTTTTAAATTAGATATGCTAAAAAGCAAGAGGAAAGGAAAAAAAAATTATAATAGAAGCTAAAACTTGAATAAATATAAAGGTTACTTAACAGTAAGTAACTGCACTGGAAAAAGAAAACAAGGACCCCGTAGATTTTGGACCTTTTGCACGGAACTACCCCTGAATTAAGTGCTCATAAATTTAAAAACTAGTGGTTGTCAATCCACAATTTAAAATTCTCAAACAATAAGATGACAAGCAACCTAATTAGAGTTTTTTTGGCTGACTGTACAACATCCACCACATTGTATATTTCAGAATCAGAATAACACCACTAACCTGCAGAATATGAGGGGGTTGGGAGAATGGGGACAGAGCCAGGGGGCTTGAGTAAGTTTTGGTTTAGATTCTTACCAGGACCCCACAAAAAGAATACATGGTAAAGCTAGCACAATTAAATTGGCCATGGCAGGTGCACAAGTTAAAAGCCAGAACAAGTGATAACCACTCCCCATTGAATCTTGACTAGCAAACATAGAGATGAGGGCAATTCTTGCATGCAATCTTACCCTTGCATAATTGCAAGGAAGTTGTTTTCCGTATTCGAACTTGCGACCATTCAGTCACAAAGCCAGAACAAGTGTAAGGATACTAAATGTAGACAGGCCTTGAATATCAGGGGAGCAAAGCAAAAATGCAAGAAATTTACTTGGAATCTCTCCAGGAAGACTAGATAGAATACAAGAAGGACTTACATGTCCAGTCTTTCACAAATTGCCCGACGAACAGAAGAATTGAGGCCATATGCAATTGAGTTGAAGAAGCCCTGCAACAAGAATACAAATGTTAGCAAGATGTCACTATTATACCACACAATGCTGTACTTGATGTTAATGTTCACACCCTTCACGTGATATCAAATTTGAACCAAGGATGCCAATCACATTAACTGGAAAAAAAACATATAAAATGATAAATGCAGTGGCGCCACATAATTCCTTTGTTGATAATTAATCAACATCAACAACACCTTTATCCCAAATTACTTGGGGTCGGTGGTAGATGAACCCAAATGAAAGATACAAAAAGGTTGAAAAAAAATAAAAAATAAAATAAAATAGTAATAAAATATATATATATAAATATAAAAGTAAAAAAGAAAGGGAAAAGAAGAAGAGGGGGAAATGAAGGGGAAAAGGACTAAAAAGGGACCATCTGGAACATAGGAATAACAACGGGTCTAACCCTCCACCATGCTTATAGCTTTTCTCCATTCCGTTCTAGGGCATACCGTCCGCCAATCTATATCTCACTCCATTAAATCTTGTTTTAATACCTTCCCCCACGTAAGTTTCGGTTTACCTCTACCTCTTTTTATGTTGAGCTTTTGGTAACACACTTCTATTCTTACGGGAGCATCTAGGGGCCTTCTCATTACGTGCCCAAACCACCCCAATCTATGTTCTCTCATCTTCTAATTAATTTTGTTGATAATTAATCATAAGTTGAAAATGTTTTACAATGCCAAAGCAATCAGGGAAGTTCTGCAGCATTCATCAACTTGTGAGCATTTGTTAAGGAATGAAAACCATGGTAAGCTGCCAGATAAGTCATAGAACGTCTAATGAATGGAATTGAGACATAAAGCAAAAAACAGCACGATGACTGAGTGATACCATAAGAGCAGCCGTTCCAACATCAAGTAGCGAGAGATAGAATATCTTATGTTCAGGCTCAATAAAATCATGAATACGGTCAATAGTGCCAAAAGCCCACGATCCGATTAGAATTAGTGGATAGTATCCCCACCGATTCATAGCCTGCAACATAACACAGAAAAATACTACATTATCATTAAAATGGAATGCAGATGACAAAAAATCTACAAAGTTTCACCATGAGCAATTGGTTTAACAACGGATATAAATTTACTCATGAAAATCAAAAACACATTTGAAAGAACTGTACCAAACGGTAATTAATTTATTGAACATAAAAAAAAGAGAGAAAAGACATTACAATGGAAATAACTTTGACGAAAATCTCCTTTAAATACAAAATAGAAAACTCTCATAGAGAGATATATAAGGCATTTGAACAAACATCTAGATTACAATGAAAAGGCCACATGAGAGAAAGTAATAAGTAAAAGGTAAAAGATGTGAATGACGATACCAGCAAGATATTGCTATTTTTTTTCTTGGTCTTACGAGGTTTCCCCACACCATTTTTTCATTTTTTTTTGGATATGAGATTAATCCTCACTCAAGGTACTGAGGTAGCCCCTCCCCACAAGTGATTTTCCGCAAGCTCGAGCCTCAAACATTGCAGAGGCCCTCAGGCCTCAACCATTGGGTTAATTTTTGCATATCACTTGAGCCATCCTTTCTAGGTGGCTAAAAGCTTATTGTACATTCTTTATACTTACATAAAACACACAAACGGGGGAAAAATGGTTACAGTATAAACTACCCTCATGTTATCTCTTGCATCTGAGACATGAGCTCGGTCTGACATACCAACTGCCATCTGCAGTTCCAAAGAAACAAGAAAAGTGTAGGTATCAAAAAGTGTCTAAATAAGTAATTTGTTCTTTCTTTGAAAAATAATCAGCAAAGTTGGATACATACACGGGTTGCATTATTCAGCATGCGTATCACTTGAAAGTATGTAAATCCGTTGTATAGAATTGCACCCCAGAGTGGTACATAAAATGTTACAAAATGCACTGCCTGCACAGAAAAAAGGAATATGTTCTATTGCTCAGAGGACAGGAAAAAGATGGAAATTAGACTATTCTGTTAAGATGGAAATCAGGCTATACTGTTGAACAAAATATCATATACAAATACAGTAGATATACTGTACATAAGTTGCAAAAAATTGGGAGGGTCTGTTCTCAATTTTTCATTCTGCTTTCTTCTGAGTATTCCAGTTGTTAAATCAATTGCTACGCTTTTACCATCACAAGCTTCTTATCAACAAATCCATAATAAGGAGCACAATAGATACTTTACAAAAGTGTGAATGGATTGGCGTATTGAATTTTTAGCGGTCTGTAAACATGTCATTTATCAGCTGTTAAATTTAGTTTCTTTTCATGTTAATAACTACGTATTTAACTTTGAAGAATAGCAACACAGAATATATTTTTCTTATAGGAAACCAAGTCATGGTTTCTTAATGAGCTGATTGCCTACTATAGCGAATTAGAAACCACTGTGTACAAAATTAAAAATAAACACAAAAAATTACAGAAATTTTTAATATTGCATAAAATTGATATTAAACTAGTATTTTTCCAACTACTTGCCTTCCCTGTGCGACCTGTTTGAGTCCAACACCATGTTCCAAAATGTCTATGATCATTACCAAACGAGCGCATCACTGTCATAACTAGGGAAGTACCTGTCAACAGTTAAAACTATGTTAGCTCTCTGCAATAAAAGTAGCATATAATGGTCAGAATTTAGACAAAACTTGGAAGTCCAATTATTAGCAATTTAGTATACAACTGAAGCCATACCATCATTGTGTATGAATTTTCTGTAAAATCTCATTTTCAAATTAAAAGTCAGCATGTTGTGAAGTTACAGGGGGGAGATTATTGCAAAGTATCCTATTTCTCAAAGTGGGAATATCAAAATCTGATTCATCCATAAAAGCATACCCCAGACATACAGGTGAAACACGGCCTCCATATCTTCAACATCTGTTTTGTGCTTCACAACAGTACGATGAAGGGTAAAAGCAATTGTTGTAGTCCACAGGAAAGATGCCACACAAAAGAAATGTGTGCTATAGCCCTGAGCAAAACAAAAGACTCCATTGGATGGGTCCCTGCATCAAAATGAAGTTCTATCAATCACAACCTAGATTTTAAGAAGACAGCACAGGATTCAGAGGGCATACCCTATGATGCTGAAGAAACTGCAAAGCATATCCTACAATCACAGAAAATTCCATAAAAGCGAGTTATACCCAAGGCTCAGACATAAAAAAAATAAGGCAAAAGTAATGAGAAAACTGAATAGGCTTTAGGCACAGACCATAGGACAAAGATTTGAGTTGCAAAACAGCATCAGCAGCAAAATACAAATTAAAGTGGTTAGGGCAACTAGCCAACTAGGCAATAAACATTACACAAAATTAGTTTCTCGACTTAAAGTTAACTAAAAATTAAACAGATTTCATCAATAATTGAAGTCAATAACAAGGTGGCAATAACTTTAACAGCGTTTGTGAAGAAGCTTACTAGTTACTATAGCTACTATAACTTTAACTTCTAAATTTGCGAAGAGTATGGGAAGGGAAACAACAACAAAGTAGAATCGATAAAGAGAAATTGATAGATCTGAGAAGAAAAGGCGTACGGAAAGAGCGAGGTAGAAAACAAGCTTGAAGGAGAACTTGTGCAGCTCCTTGAAGAAGAGGTAGCAGAGTACAATGAAGCCTGACCCCAACAAAGAAAGGCTGGAGGCTCCGGCGTTGACAGCTGTCAGAATCCGGCGATCATGTGCTGATAGAATTCCGGCGACTGCCACAGAGGTCGCCATCGTCGATCACTGATCGGAATTCTTATTCAGCAAGTCTAAACCTTCTTCTCCCGCGCCCATACAGTCCAATATACTTGTTCTTTCATAATCATTAGCATGTAATCCGACGTCGCTTTGGCCTCTTGCCTTACTTCACGTTAGAGGCTCGCATTTTTTTGAGAATAAATGTTTATGATTCTCACTTCTCAGCATGTCAATAGTTATTAAATTAAGGATATGTGAAACTTTATTTAATTTACATTCTTATGTAAAAATTTAATTTAGTCTCTAAACTTAATAGTTTATTATTATTATTATAACACTCTATCAGAATCATGACACAAAAATTGTTTCAAAAAAAGAAAAGAATTATGACACAAAATATAAAATTAAATTAAGAAATGAGAATTACATATAAAAATAAAAAAAATATTATTATTTACTTTTTTTTTAATTTAGCTCTTATACTTTACAATAAATATCAATCGCACAATATTATATGACAAGAATAGATGATGGGATGACTTTGAAAATAATAAAATGTAGTATCATATTAAAAAAAAAATCGAATATAAATCATCAAATTGAAAATGGGTATTATTAATGCGTTTTATAATTCTCCTTCAACATGAGAATTATAATTTTCCTACACACCCTTCGATTTCGGTGATGACATAGGTCCTACATATAATTTTTTCTAACACATAGGTCCTACATATTTTTTATCTCTACAACATGAGATTTCAATTCTCCTTCAACATGAGAATTATAAAACTCATTATTAATATGGAAAAAATATATCTGAATCTTAAATTAAATGCATGAGGTAAGAGACTATGTAGTGCCGTTCATCTTTTAAGTGCTACAAAATTCTTGGTGTGGTCGCATGTTTGCTCGGGTTCAAATTTGACACAGGAAGAAAAGAAAAAAAAAAAAAAATTGATAGAGGAATCATTCTCTTTTTGAACAAAGTACGCTGAGCATTTTTCTATTTAACTGGCCACATCTTTTTCTATTTTTTTTTACAAGTTGTGTATTCTTTCTAGCTCTTTTTAGTGTTGCTCTTCGTATATATATCGATGTCTGATCAAAACTTCTTCGTACCAAAAGATGCTTGTCCATTGTTACATCCAGACAAATTTGAGAATCACATTCAGTCACCACTTCTGATAACTTACCTCTCAATTTCTGACCACAATTAGATGTAACTAGTAACTTAACATTCAGCTTCATGATTACGAAGACCATCCCCTTACAAATTAAAAAGACAAACACATGATTTTCTTTTCCTTTTTCCTTCATTTTTTGTTATCTAATATCTGCTATATTTTATCTACGTTGCTGATGAATTGATGTTCTTTCTAAATTGGCATCATACTCTTCATGCCCTTTCGACAGTATCTCAGTGACCACTTTCACTTACGGCCACATACACAAACGGTCCAATGATAACATCGTGGAAGTCCTGAAGTGACTCCAATATCTTTACCACATCACTCATAGTGGGTCTTGGAGAAGGGTTGTGACACAAGCATTTATAAGTCAATGCAGCAACCTTCATAGCTCCTTTCATAGGAAACTGCCCTTCCAATCTTTGGTCTATGATATGGGGAAGCTTTCTTTGATCTCTCAGAAGAGGCCTTGTCCATTCCACCAGGTTGCGCTCTCGTTTTGGCCGTGTCCTATCCACTACCCGTTTTCCTGTAAGCAGTTCCAACAAAACCACTCCATAGCTGTACACATCACTCTTGGTGGAAAGGTGACCTGGAATCAACCCAATCAAGCAATCAATTAGCTTAAGTTTAAACATCCCAGTGACTTCTGAACCTTGGGAATCAATCAAAGGACAAGGGTTAAGGGCTTTATGCTAAGTTTGGAGCAAAAATAAATAATATAAATCATTAAAAATGCTCTCACCTAACGGCTTAAACTTTTAGGTTGAATTGGTTCTTTACATATTATCAGAGCCTCAATAACTAAGTGGTCACGGGTTCGATCCTCATCATCCTCACTTTCTAATGAAATTAAATAAGCATGAGGTAAGCCAAAAATTGGGTATGTGCATTATCCACGTTTCAAACCCAAAGAACTCTTGCGTGAGAGGGTGTGTTAAAGAATTCTATAAATCATTAGAAAGACCCTAATCAACAGTTTAAGTTTTTTGGTTGAATTGGTTCTTTACTCTACCTGCCATGATGTACTCAGGAGCAGCATAGCCTCGTGTTCCCATTATGCATGTTGTTATTAAATGTGTGTCTTCCCCTTCAGGACCATCCTTAGCTAATCCAAAGTCAGATAATTTAGCTGTGTAATCCTGGATTTGGTAAAAAAGATCATCAAGAACTTAATTTCTTTATGGCCTCTGGGAAGATGATGTAGGACAATAGGAGATACAATATCATCCTTTAGCAGGAGAAATGAGAGAGGGCAGAACAGAGAACATACCGAGTCCAGTAAGATATTTGAAGTTTTGAAATCCCTGTATATTACAGGTTTATCTGATTCATGAAGGAAGGCCAGACCCTTAGCTGCACCCAATGCAATTTTCATCCTTGTAGACCATGGCAAGGCAGCAGAACATCCTGCTTGTGAAAAAAAAAAAAAAAAAACACTCCCCCGTTAAACTCGACTAACGAGTATAGGGTCACAGATATTATTAAGTAAAAAGGACCGACCCAGTTCAAATACCCACTTCGTGAGTGTCTGGGGAAGGGAATACTCTAGGCAGTTTTTCCCCTACTTTTTACTTAGAGACTAATTCGAACTCGCGACCTGACACACCACGGCAAGCAAGCTTACCACTGAGTCAAGGCTGGCGCTTAACATCCTGCTTGTATTAGAACAAATAAAAAAAGCAGGCCTTTGGGCTTGGTTTATGGTATTGGTAAAATGTTAATTTCCATGTACTTATGTGAGATATTCTTCTCAATATATATCCTCAACTATCATGATATTTGAATCAATTAGATGTGCTTGATAATAAAGAACAGAATATCCAAATTATTTGATCATCGAGCTATTTTGATATTGGAATTTGGTTGGACTGAGTTGCTAGTTATATAATAAGAAACACAGACACATTCCATGTGACTTTCTAATCTCAATTCATCCTTCATGCGTAAAAGAAAGAGAGAGAGAGAAAAAGAAAAGCACATACTTCTGAACAGTTGATTCTCCAAGCTGCCTCTTGCCATGTATTCATACACCAAAAGCCTGTGCTCCTCCTCACAACAGTATCCAATTAACTTAACAAGATGTGGATGCCTCAGCTGTCCAAGAAATATAATCTCTGCCTATAAAAGAAAATATGTTTCAGATATTCGTGAAACATGTTTCATTAGCTATATTTTATTCTTTGACTAATATTATAATCCGGGTGAAAAAAAGGGCTATTCTTTAAAAAAATTCAAGGGCGCTTCAGAAAGCTAACCAGCCACTCCCTGTGACCTTGCAAACCATCCAAGTCAAGTCGTTTCACAGCTACAGGTTGAGCCTTCAAACCCGGTCTAAGTTTGTCATCAACAAAACCCTTATACACGGGTCCAAACCCGCCTTCACCAAGCATATTACTCCATGAGAATTTATGTGTTGCTTCTCTTAGCTCCTCTAGGGTGAATGTGTAAAGCTTTGAGCCAACGAGGGAAATGGAAAGATCTTCAATATTGGCCTGAGTGGAACTCGAAAAGCTTACATCCGAGAGGCATAGCCTTTGGAAAGAACCTTGTTTTAAAACCTGTTTTTCTGATTCCTGCAAGGGGCGGCATCTAGTCTTGTAACAACTTAAGATCAAGACAATAGACTTCCATGTAATCTTTTTAGAAGTCATCTAGAATCAGTATGTATGTGCAATGCTCCAAATAAAACACAATCTAGTAAACTATAAAGACAACATAGAAGAAGATGGCATAATTGATGGCACTAAAAAATTTGTGAAAGTTGAGAAATTTATAGTACATACATTCTCTTAAGTCCCAACTACCCTCGGAAGATAACTTAAAAAGTTAAGCGAAGATTCCTTGACTTCTGAACCTCTTGAATACGGCTGCCACATTGCCACGACTTGACAGAGAGTTATACTACATGCATGATTCATGAATCATTTTTATTTATTTTTTGTCACATTTTTTTTATATTAAATTATAATTGTTGTATTAGAGGTCAAGCAACTCGCCTACCTGTTGATTTCAATGATACCCCTACACCCCCACAACCCCTTACAAACTAATAAATCTTTGGTACTAGTGCTGTACCTAAATTCAATGCATCTCATCGATGAAAGCAATACATATCAGAGGAGGAGAGACAGAAAATTTGATAGAAAAATAAGTAAATTAGCTGACATGTAATATTTTCGTTGATAATCTTTAATACGGCAATAGTACCAAAGATTTATTCCTTACGGACGTGTACTGTATATCCCAATCTTGTCTACGTTGCCTTCCACTTTTCCACTCATTATTGTTTAGTTGTTGATGAACATTACCCGGGAAGGTCGAAAATTTTGACATAAATTGCCAAGTGCTAAACCAACAATTCCATTATCGAATCTTTTGATGCACCCTCCGAGGGTTTTCTTTGCTCATTCAATTGATATATATTTCTCATTTTTCATAGATGATTAATTCGCCTCTGAATTGTTATTGTTAAGATGTCAATATCAGACTTAGCAAGCCGACAATTAAAATTCTTAATGTGAATATCTGATTATCCTGGATAGCTTCTAGAATTGAGATTGCCGCGTTACATTTTTATTTATTTATTTGGTCTGACTAAGAAATCTATATTTTAAAAATCCTAATAAAACCATCAAATGCGTTTGCGTTTTGGTTTTGGCATAAGATTAAAGAAGCAATCTATATACAACCAAGGACTTCAAAAGGGTTTAAATATATTAGAATTATTGAAAGAGGGAATTAAAAAAAGAAAAAAAGAAAAGAAAAGAGAGATAGCCTTCGCCAAGAAGGTCAAGAGAAAGGGTGAACCAATCAACCTAACCCATCAACTACTTCCAAACCTCATGGAAAATATGCCGAAAATTTACACAAGTTATCATTAGGCTAATCGTTTCATCATTCTTTGACAATTGAACTGCGATAGGTTTAAAGAGGACAAATAGGTTTAAGATAAGGAAGAAAAAAAATTGGATTTTATATTATATAATGTAAACTTCGATTCTTAAGTCAGTTGGAAAGATACATTAATAGCTTTAAAATATTCAAGTGAGCAGCCAGAGATCAGCTACAAGTTAAGACATTGAACCAAGTGATCGCATTATAAGAATGACGTGATAATTCTCTATCAAAAATATGAAAAGAGTGTGAATAATCAAAGTTCCTTAAGAAAAACGTTTTATGAGTGAGATCGATATTATTTATTTAATGGCTAATTAAACATAAAAAAGAAAATACTATGAAAAATGTGACTCAAGAGTAACGCCACCACTCTTGCAATAATTGTAAAGTGTAACTATCCAATATGCTTTTTTTATTCCAAAAACAAATTAGTTTTCGTGCAAAACAAAAATTACCTAGTTAAGTTGCAACTTGAACTAACAGAATCAGTAGAAAACTCTCGAATGTGACCAAATTTAATTGATCAATTAATGGGATCAGAGAATGGTCTCCATCTATAAGAATACTTAGCGTGCTTCAATCTATAGAGGTCGTTATCAACAGTACACGATGAGGTATTCAGGGCTTGTAGTTGGTGAAGTTAAAAAGTTAAAACCAAACATTGGCTCTAGTCCTTACCCAAGTTGCACCAATAAAGTACGCAACAAAGCGTGCATGTGATGGGAAAAATATTTAGTGCTTCAGGCCTCACGTGGTCCTTCCATTCAATGAATGACACTTGCACAAAAGTTTATATTTTATTTTTTCTCTCTTCTCTCTCTTCAATATTTATCTCATCGTGATTGGTTTGCACCACTGAATCAAATATGATCCAGGACCACCAAAATTCTTCTCCATGTTATGGTATGACAATGAAACTCCTAAGTAGGTTGTGGATGCATGCCATGTGTTGATTGATTCGGGTTTTCATAATTTTCCCGCAACAAGCGCAACAGAACTGAAGTTCAATGAATGCATGATTGGAACAGGAAATATGTGAGGACACTGTAAAAATATAAATTGGCTTTTGTCTGTAGGGAAGCAATTTGAAACTTGTCATTTTTCAAATGGTAGCGTACAAATTAAGGGATAGACAGAGAAGATGCGGATTCACTGTCCCAGATTCCTCTTTAAAGTACAGGATTTAAAGTACTTTTTCCTTCATGTACTGGAAAATAGTACGTGCGCTTTTATTTTTGTTTTCTTTTTGGTAGGTAAGGAGTGTGCTTTTGTGTTTTGGTCTGGGTACTAACTAGATGTTTGCTTAAAGGCCAGCTTTTTTATGGGTCATTTCTTTATGGACCACTCTACAGTCCATAGAAACTAGTGGTCCAATCAAAGCAACAGGTTTAAGAGCTTTTGGTTTACTTGGGTAAAAAACAGCCCGACCCTATTGACATTTGATGGTATAATGCAATTAAAATTTAGGGAAAAAATCTGTGTCATTTAAAATGATACATTTTACACCCTTTCACTTTTGTAAAGAGATAGGATCCATGTCTTTAAAACTTTTTCCGCTCACTCTCTTCCCCATAATTTATTTCTTTTCACTTAAAATGACACAACTTTGTGTCATTTAAAATGATACACATCTTTCCTTAAATCTAGTGAATTTTTTGGCATGAGTCAAACTTTTATGTTTTTTACAAATATCTCATGCCAATTTTTATTTTTATTTAAAAAAGTCTATGATAATTAATAAACCAAATTAAGACCATAACAAAAATCAAGTTAAACCTATTTAAAGATAAGTGACAGTAATAAGCGACACTCAAATATATTACCACCAAATCTCTGAATAGATATATATAACTACAAGTAATTTGTAGTTATATTATATCCTTATAAAACCGATATACTTATCACCAAAAAAGCTTACCACTTTTATAACCATTTTAAGCACTATTGATTTCTGTCAATCTAATGGTTATAATTTATTGAAAATTAATAACATTTATTGAGTAACATTTATAAATTAATTATTAATTCCAAATAAATTATAATTATCAAACTGACAAAAATTAATGGTAATTAAATTCATTGTAAGAGTGGTGAACTTCTTTAGTGGTAAGTAGGGGTGTTAAATGAGTCAGGAGCCTTTAGCTCGGCTCGTGAAGGCCCGAGCTTACATGTCTAAAATTGGTTGTTAGCACAAGACTTGAACTTGTATAAAAGCTCCTTTAATAAAAAAGCCTCATACTCCAATTTAAAAGCTAGGTCTTAGAGCCTCTCAGGCTAGCCTATCATAATATTTTTTATTTTTATTTTATATTTTTTATACTACTTGTAATAACCTCTCTTTCTCTCTCTTCTTTTTTTTATTATAAACTAATAGCCTCTATTTCTTCTCAATCCATTTCACCCCATTTTATTGGTTAAATAAACTTTTTGAATGAATTTGTTCTTTATTATGTTGTTTTGATATATATTGAATTTGTAATATTTTTGGAATTACTAGAATTGTTGATTGTATATTCTGTTTGGATAAATTTTTGTTATTTTATATTTTTTTAACAAGCTAACCCAGGCTTTTACTTTTTGTAAATAAGCCAGGACACAAGCCGATAATACTATTTATAACATGTAACAGGCTTGGCCAGACTGACACATTTAGATACAGGCTTAACCTTTTAAGACCAAAACTCGGCTCAGCTCGGCCCGTTAACACCAGTAGTGGTAAGTATATTCTCCCTCAGATCACCAAAAAAAATTATATATGTTCTGTTAATACCACATGTGGTCAAGTATGCCTTTTAGGAGTATCCTAAAGATATTAAACCAAAAATAAAAATATATATTCTGTAGTGAATATGGTTATTGTAGTGTGTGTAGGACTATTCCAAAAGAAATTATTTAACGGATTAGTTTGAATTATAGGCTTATTATTATTATCATTATTAATGGTTTGGCTCGGCAATACAAATGAACATCGATAAAAGATCTGAATCCGGATTTGAATAACCAATTGGATCTTAATTAATTACAAACGCTTCCTTTTACCAAAAAAAAAAATAAATTACAAACGCTTAAGTAGTTTGGCTTGTGTTGTTTAAATATAAAGGCTAAAAATAGAGAGTAAAACTGCAGACTGAAGTTATTATTATTACATTTAGTATATCTGACGTTCGCACTATAAGAATTATATTCCTTTTTATAATAATTTATTTTATATATATTTACGGTGATAGTACTGTATATTATTATAACACATACATAGGTTCATAGTTTTTTTTTCCCATCACAGTATTGATAAACTACTTCAAAATATTAATGTCTGTTAATTTAAGTGACAAGTAGTTCGCTTTTCTTTAAATAAGGTCTCAAGTTTGAATCATGTGAATAAAGAAATCATGCTTTAGAAGATCTTCGTATCCCTAAGTAGTCTATCCAACTTGACTTAGATTAAACAAGATTTAAAATGACTTTTGGATATTAGAAATCTCAGACCAAAAATATTTCTAATATTTTTTTAATATAGAGTCTAAAACATGCTATTAATGTAAAAAGGAGTAAAAATAAGAAGGATAATAAATTAAAGTAAAAAAAAAAAAGGATACTTAGATATTATTCGATTTCTATATAACACAGTTCTTAATAATATTTGGTGTCAATGTGTCACATGAATTAAGACTCTTACACAGTTACATGATGGCATTCGGACTTGCACATTCATGAATGACGTGAATGTGCTAGTAGTTGGTTTCTGACCGTTAATAGAATGTCAGAGTGGCCACGCCAACGTAACAATATATGCAATGTATGATCTTGAGCAATCTTGATAAAACCGATGCGGGGTAAACTGGTAATATAATCAGTTTGTTTGAAGTAATTGATCGACCATGCATTAGAATCGGTGTGACTCAATCGATTTTTATGAAAATCGATGATCCTCCGGTCCTAAAAAAATAAATAATAATGGACAATATTTATTTGTTTATTGACGTACATAAGTTATGTATCTACAACACTCATATTATCTCAAATATGTACAATGCATAAATTTTTGATTTAATTTATAATTAGAGGTGTCATTTACCTGAAGTCACGTATCACGATCATTATATCTTTGTTTGATCTTTTATTGGATAATAATATGTGATTTTTTATTTTTATATTAAAATATTTGAAATTTTTAACAATTTTTTTTAAATATTTGAGTATATTTATAATTTTTTCATATAAATTATAAGATTGCATATAATTATCTGATCATATAATTGAACCAGTGACCCAATACCTCAAGTGGATCAAATCTCATCACATAGATACCCAGCAATACGTACACCTATTCTCCGTGGAGAGTGGAGATGAGCATAATAAATTAAGGGGTTTGGTAAGAGTTTCCCCAGTGGGTCACCTCACACTCCCCAAGACCCCAACAAAGATGCCAGCCATACCAACCCACCCACCTAGTTTTAATACTCCACAGTCGAAATTAATTTCTTTTAGCAACACTTTCACCCCACCAATAATTCATGTTACAATTAAGTTGATTACAGCATCCAATTTTTTTTTGTTACTTTACATCCTTCCATCACTTTCCGTGCAAAGAAAGAAAAAAAAAAAAAAAAACTAAAGCACCGTTTTAAGATTTTTGAACAAAAGAATTACCCGATTAAAGTAGATTGGATAAGTTTTTCCAAAGTAATGCAGTCAAGCATGTCACTTATGCTGACGGGACTCGTGTCACGTCAGCGCCACGTAGACAGTCCAATTACCGTAAAACTTCGGAAGACCATAACTTGTAACTCGGGTATCCAAATCAGATGAATTTTTTTTTGATTTTTCGAGATCTAAGCAATGACACATCATTCTACATATTTTATCTCCCACAAACATAGTTTGAATTTATAACAATTGTACCACAATCATAAGAGTGTTTATCCATAAGATCTTCAAACTATGTTTATGGGAGATAAAATATGTCAAATGAGGTGTCATTGCGTAGATCTCGAAAAGTTATGTGAAATAAAAAAAATCATTTGATTTGGATACTCGAATCACAAGTTATGGCGTTCCGAAACTTTACGGTAATTGGACTGCCTACGGAGCGCTGATGTGGCACGAGTCCCGTCAGTATAAGTGACAGGACTAGTACCGTCAGCATAGGTGACATGTTTGACTGCATTACTTTTGAAAAACTTATCCAATCTGCTTTAACCGGGTAATTCTTTTGTTCAAAATCCTTAAAATGGTGCTTTTCCCCACCAGAATGGTATTTTTGGATTCCTAGATAAAATCTCATATAATTTTTTGATAATATTTTATCTTATCAAATAAATTTTTAATAATATTTTTGAAAAACTCAATTTTTTAATATATTCCTAAATCATAATTCGTAAAATGATGATGTCCACGGAAGTGAATTACACTATCCCCAACAGGATACAAAAAAAAAAAAAAAAAAAAACTGTCCCCAACAAATTAATAGACCGCAAACCTTGTTATGCATGACAAGTTTTTCTGTATCATCCGTTAACATATTTTTTTTTTAAATATTTAAATAAAATAAAAAATGTACATTTATTGTAGTGGGGTCAGGTTCACCATACTTTATTATTTTATTTATAAGAATTTTATTTTTTTATTACTTTTCAGTATAGGTAGATCAGAATTTAAAAAAAAACAAAATAAGAGAAAAATAAATGTTAGTTAAAATTTTGATCTAATGGTATTGAAGAGTGATAAAAAAAAATAGACATAACAAAAGATAGGTAGAATAACCTGTTTCATAAGAAATAAATTGAAATTCGCTCTTGAAAACGAATTAATTACTCCAACCTTTGTAAGCAATTAAAAAATGTTATAGTCCTTCCTGAGTAATTAAAGCAACCAAGGCAAGAACCATTGTCAACGTAACTCCCATGTAACTCATTTTCTTTGCATTCAATAGCGACCCAAATTAGTTTAAAAAAAATAGCAACCCAAATTTAATATAAGACAGCAGAAACAGGAGAGCACTATGGTAATGACCACAGGATATAACGGAAGATTTTATATTATATACTTTTGGGAAGTGAGAGGTTTCTATATTTTTAAATGACACAATTTATATACTTTCACCCTTATAAAGAGATGAGATTCACATTTTTATTTATTTTTATCAATTCTCTCCTCTTTTATCTATCTTTTTCTCTCTCTTAAAATAACACTCCATTAAACTAACATACACTTTATCTTTTGGGAATATATATTCTAAAGTATTAAAATTACTTTTTTTTTTTTTAAGAAAAAAAATGTCAGTTGATGTGGCATATTCTTATTGGTCTGTTGACCGTATGAGGGGAACACTCAGTTTTTTCCCCAGAAACCGTCTTTTTATCTTTCAGAAAATCACTGTTCAAAACAGATACACATTTTCTCCTGATTTATCGAATCTTCTTCTCCGTTGGCCCAATAAACTAACCTCAAGGATATACATATTCTCAGTTTTGCCAGAACCGACCAATCGACATCATGCTTCCGTCCTTTCTGAGCATCGCCTCCCTATACAACGGCTACCTCCGCCGCTGCTTCGCGGCGGCGGGGCTCTCCTCGCAGATCATCAACGTCGATGATGAAACCACCGTTCATTTCTGGGGTCCCGAACCGAGACCCGGAAATCAAACCAACCCGAACCAGAAACCTTCCCTGGTTCTGATTCACGGGTTTGGTCCTGCGGCTATTTGGCAGTGGCGTCAGCAAGTTCAATTCTTCGCTCCTCACTTCAACCTGTACGTTCCTGACCTAATATTCTTCGGGGAATCGACAACGAAATCGAAGGAGAGAAGCGAAACGTTTCAGGCTGCGTGTGTGGGGAAACTGCTAGACAAGTTAGAAGTGAAGAGGTTCCACGTGGTTGGGACGAGCTACGGTGGGTTCGTGGCTTACCATTTGGCGAAGAAGTTGGGGGAAGAGAGGGTTGAGAAAGTGGTGATTGCGAGTTCTGGTGTTAACATGAAAAAGAATGACAACGTGGCTTTGTTGCAGAGAGCTGAATTGGACAAGATTGAGGATCTCATGTTGCCTTCTACGCCCCAACATTTGCGAAAATTGATGTCCTTGTCTGTTTCCAAGCCTCCCCCCTCTATGGTCCCAGATTTTTTCTTGAAAGACTTCTTAAATGTAAGTTCTGCTTCTTCTTCTTTTTTTTTAATTTTTTAATTTATTTATTTTTTGTTCTTGTTAGATTAGTGGTATTATTTTTTCTAAAAATTAAGTAGTAAAAATGGTAGCCATTCAAACAGGCGTTAATTTCTGCTTTTTTAGCTTAAGGAGTTTTGATAATTTTCTGCTCCATCTTCTTGAGAAATATGGTAAGACTATGATGCATTGCAAATTTGCAATGCATTCTTCTCTTTCTTATTTACTTTTTCTGTTTTTTCATTCCCTGAATTCCGTATAGGCTTTCTACGATATTTACTTCAGTGGTTGAATACATTTAAGTGTTAGGTATCTGATAAAGACCCATCGGCGGAGATAATACTATAATATTCAGTATACATATTAGATTTTCTTGGTGTAATTAATTTTTTACTCTACCGAGGAAGAATTTTAGGTGGGCAATATTAATCCATCTTAAAAAGGTAATTCTTCAAGAATATGTATATCTTATTTTTATGTCATGGTTCCCGTGTGTGCGTGGGCGTGTTATCAAATGGTTGGTTTGAGTATATATAATGAGTGAAAAAATGTGTGTCATCTTTAAGTTTAATAAATATGAAATAAAAATGTGGGTTCAACTTTTTCTATCTCTCTTGAAACGACTTAAGTGTGTGTCTTTAACTTTTCCCTTATGTGTTATTAGAGAAGTATAAAGCTATGGGTTATGTTTATATCATTTTAGATAAGATAAGTAATTTTTCTACCCACAAAAAGGGATTGGGTCCCACCACTCTTTTTCTCTCTCCTCTTACATGTGGGTCTCACTTATACTTTTATTTCTACAAAATAAGATAATTTTTTTCGTATAACATAAAAAAAATATATCCTAAAACTATTACTGCAATGTCACACAAGAACTTATTTTTTTGGGTTGAATGAGTTTAGTTTTTTATATGGATGAGAGCCAACATGACTAGGTGGTCATATTAAGTTCGATCCTCACCGTCTCTATTTTATTAATATAAATAATTATTTATTGTGAAATTTGTTAATATAGTGGTCATGTGTTAGGTGGGGGCGTGTTAGAGTAATATAAAATCACTAATGTAGTCTCAAGCTATTCGTTGAGTTGGTTTTTTATATTATTATTATGTTTATTTAAATTTTTGTTGTCTACTTTGTTCCATGGACTTGCCAATACTGATATTCAAACTGCTGCTGTGAATGTGCGGGATACGACAATTCTTATGAAAATCAAAAGAGTATACAAAATAAGAAGTATATATATATTTCCTTAATGACAGTAGTTTTATGATTTTGCAGAAATTATACTCAGAAAATAGGAAGGAAAAGATGGAGCTTCTAGTTGGGTTATCCATCGGAAGGGATGATACTCCGGACATTTCACCTCTTAAACAGGTAGGAAGTGTGTATTTCTATCTGCATAAACTCAGACTTAAACCTATACCATTATTTACAGTAGAAAACAAAAAATGATATTCGATCGTTACTATGGCTGATTCGTATTAGTCTTATCAGGAGGTTCTCGTAGTCTGGGGTGAAAATGACCAGGTATTTCCCGTGCAGATAGCCAAAGAACTGAAAGAGTATGTATCCAACTGTTTCTATATCATACCACCCTGTTACATAATTTGTTTGTGCCTTGCTTTTTTTGTTTTTAATTATGATATTTTTCTTCTATATTCCAAATCCTAAAAACATATAAATGCTTCTAAATTTTTTTTAATTTTTATTTTCAACTCAACCCTTGACATCTTTCTATGATTGAGCTAATGGTATTTATGAGTAAGTAAAGGACTACACTGTTAAAAGGGGATGACTGTGATGTGAGGTCATTTTCTTTTGGGGACTGATATAAAAGCCATGTCGGTGTGACTAACATGATTTGTTGCCTTCTAATTAACGTATTGCAGGGTAATCAGTAAGAAGGCAACATTGGAATTCATAAAGGAGGCATCCCATGTACCTCAAATTGAAAAGCCTGGAGAATTCAACAACATTGTCCTAAATTTCTTGAGCGCAAGTTCTTGAACATTTTTTTTATCAGTGCTGCTATATGCATTAAGAGCATATTTCGTACATATCATTTTTCCTTTTCTGTTTTGGTGAAACTTTTATTCTTCATCTTCTTCAGACAATCGAACAATAATTAACTTTCATTAACAATTAATAATGTCATGTTTCGAATTTTCGAGATCGAAAAGTTATTTACAGAACGCATCATGCTGACTTATGAAATGTTTGATAAAGTGGCGATTGAAGTTCAAGCACTATTACGTGGAATGTGCAGTGACATGTCCTTTCTTTAGCATTTACGTTGGTAGAAAAAATATGTGTCATTTAAAATGATATGATTATATTATTTCACTCTTAAAAAGAATAAGATTTATATCTGTTTTTTAAAAAAATTCTTTCGCTTTTTTTTTTTTATAATTTATCTCTTTTTCTGACTTAAAATGATATAATTTTATATTTTTAAAAATTATACATATTTTTTTCATACATATATTAATTGATTATTCTACCAAGAGGCCAGCAAAACCTAACGTACGGCCAATACGCTCTGGTTGTGTAAAGAAATTTTGATTTGGCAGAGTTATGGATGGCGATGGCAAGTGTCCTCTTTCGTTCTGTAGCTTGATCGCTTTCTTTTTAACGTTTGGGTAAAAGCCAACATGGGTGGAGCCATCAATGAACGCGTGCCACCAAAATTAGTTTTTTGTCTTTACTATTCGATGTTTGAAGTCGTACATCTTTTTTTTTGTTCTGTTCTGTGATGTTGCATTCGAATTTCGAACTCTTCATATTCGCGCATATTCTTTTCTCCTTGTTTCTTTGTTTTTTTTTTTAGTTTGATAATATGTGAGTCATTTTGTAGCTTTTTTATTTTCTTGGTCGTAAATTTAAAAATATATTTAGTTTTTAATTTTTTTTACAGCCTGGCATTTTTAAAAAACATCTTCTATATTCCCCCACATCTCATTGGTTTGAATTTATATTGTACTGATATGGGATACAAACAACACGACAATGGAATATATTAATTCAAAAAAAATATTAGATTTGACATGTTAGTACACATTTTGGTATTAAATTATATTTTTTATTTATATAACGTATATTATATTTAATATTTAATGAACATAATTTAATAAATAAATTAAATTAAATTTATAATACCCATCAATTTTGTATAGAAACATCAAATATCTATATTAAATGCAATAAAATTGTAAATGTGGAGGAGTGTCTAACATGGGTATACGTTATACCAAATATATATATATATATATATATATATATATATATATATATATATATAAAATCTTTGAAATGTACGTATATTATAAGTATGAACACACACTCTTGTAAGACATAAATATAAACATGCTTCGGTATAAAAATATAAAATTTCAAAAAATGCCATCAATTTTTACAGAGGGACCATGTGTCTCAATTAGCTTCTTAGACCGAGAAAGAGAAAAAGAAAATCTAAATTTCGTCCTTTATATATTACAAGTATTTGTCCCTTTTTAATCTCACTTTGTTAATAAATTTAATTATATAAAGTGTAATCAAATTTGTCTCTTTTCATTAGATTGAAAAAAATGATTATAGTCATTCATCAAAAAATAAATAAATGATTATAGCAAGAACTTAAATTTTGGACCAACTTAATATTACTTTATTTGATTATAAGACTAAATTAATTATATTTTATAGTATTAAGAGATTAAATTAATATTTAATGAACCAAAAAAATTAAAAAAAATTTAGAATATAACTAGGACGTTGTATTTTTAAAAAAGAAGGGAAAAAACGACATTTTGTAATTGGCAGTTTAGATAGAGTCACGCGGAGTAAGATGGAAGGACGAAGGCTCAGGTGAAGTAGTCAGGGAATAGCAACTGAACTGTCAAATGCCAACTAGCAACTTGCATCTACACGCACGGAATTTTGTCCTTTTCTGTCTCTTTTCACTGCCCATGCCATGGAATCACAATTCCTCTCCCTCTTTTGGATTCTTGTTTTTCTTTGTTCTGAGTATGGATTTGTGCTACATTTGACTGGGTCTTTTTCCTCGTGTTCATACTGGCATATTGCAAAATTTCCTCCCTTACTAGTTAACTAATTTATTCATGGCACAAAATGTCATTTAGTGTTAGGCTTAATTCAAATTAGTGATGCAACTTTTAGACTAAGAATCAAATGAATCAGTATGATATAATTGAATTTTTTTTCCCAAGGTTGGAAAAAATTATTTTAAATTTTATTGATGGATATTTTCGATGACTGAAAATAAAATAAACATAAATGAAATGGATGCGGATCAAATATGTAATGTAGCTTGGCATGTTTTAAGGTGTTGAAGTCGAGAATGCCAGAGAGAGAGAGAGAGAAAAAAAAGGACAGTAGAGTGAGGTGTGAGGAGCAGTGTTGTACATGGTCATGCATACAGACAATGTGTATTTTTCCAAGAAGACATATATACATAAAAAAAAGTGCTATTGTCGTGACTGTGGCTGGCTACTATGTCTTTTCTAAAACTAAACTTTGACCCAATGGAAGGGTGCAGGAAGCAAGATGCCTCACTCTCTTTCGGCGCTCTTTTTTTTAATCTCTGTTATCTTTCCCTCCTCAGAGATCCCTTCTTTCTTTAATTTCTCTCCCATTAATATCTCATTCATATATATATATATATATATATATATATATATATATATATATATATATATCACCATCGACACTCATTTATATATATATATATATATTTTATATATATATATATATATATATATATATATATATATATGGGAAAACAAACACTTCCTACACATCACCATAAAAAGGTGACCCACTCTTCATGTATCTATGACATGATATTAGAATTCTCCTATGACATGAGATTTTTTTTTCCTATATATATATATGAGGAGAGATATTTTTACTACCAAAATTTTCTATTACAACTCACTACCTATCTAGTCACCATTGGATCAACATTTTCTCTCTTTTCAAAATTTTTTTAGCATGATCTCTTTGTGATCCAATGATGATTAGATAGGTAATAAGTTAGTAATAGAAAATTTTGGTAGTAAGAATATCCTCCCTTTATATATATATATATATATGTAGGGTTTATCATCTATAATTTAATATAACCAGCAAAAATTTCCCACACTCATAATATTTTGTGGGGTCCGAAGTAAAAAAAACTCCGACATACCAAACAAATCTCTATAAGATAACAGAAACATGTGCACACGTTACGGCATTCCTACCCACATACCTCCAAATCCAATTATATTATAATAATTTTACAATCCATTACTACCTTAAACTATAACAACAATTATTATTATTATTATTTTTTTGGTAAACACAATTATTATTATTTTACTAGTACATGAGTAGAACTTGAATAGTATATCTTTCTCCTCAAAGAACAAACACAACTGAACCTGCTTTCTAGTTTCACTTCAGTGACTTCACAATTTACAGTTCACGAATCCGCCAAATTTAGGAGCATATTCCAGCTTCACACCTCTGCAAAAGAGACCCTTTTGCTTCTTTTCAGGTATCAACTCTTTCTTCTGTTGCATTCTTAATATCTTTCTCTCTCTCTCTCTCTCTCTCTCTCAAGATCCTTTTCTTTTCATTAATAATTTACCGAGGTTGGATTTTTGCCCAGGAGATCTCTGTATTTGGTGTTGCATATGCAGATCGAGATTCTAACATATTCTCCTTTTTCTTTCACTTTTTGTATGATTTCTTACATTCGAATTCTGTATCATTTTCGATTATATTCTCTTTCTGATGTAAACTTTCATGGGCTGATTGTACTTTGCATGCTCGTGCTTTTCGTATTACTTCAACTGCTAAAATTTCTTGGTTCTTGCGGAGGGAATCATAATTCAAAGCTTCAAATGATTAGGTGCAAAATAAATTAAAATAAGAAGGAGCGTATTTTCCTCAAACGAATTGATAACTTATGATTCTGCTTATAATTATCCTCATAAACTATCTTGAACTTCAACCCCCCCCCCCCCCCCCCCCCCCCCCCCCCCCCCCCCCCCCCCCCCCCCCCCCCCCCCCCCCCACACACACACACACACACACACACACACACAAACACCTTATCCACAAATGGAGTTGCTTCTATCTGGTGATGGGGTTTAGCCTTATGGTGAAGTTCAAGTTGTAGGTATGTAACAAAAAAGTCTTCAAACAATTACATAAATAAATGTTGGAAATATCAAGTGTGAGTAGTGGTATGAAGTTCCATTTAGACCAAGTGAGAACCATATAAGTGTGAAAAGACCATAGACCTACAGCTTTAAAATCTTGGATTGAGACGTGGTGTCAGATCACTTATTTTGGTTTGTTGCTTAGGCACGTTAGTGGAAAAATCCCTTGTAACTTGTAAGGGTTTTGGGCTCCCTTATTCTTAACAATAAAAGTATTCAAGTTTAGCTGTTTAGGTAGTAGCCTAGTAGGTACTGGAACTCTAGGCACATTTTATGCCTTGGACCATAGAGTCAGTCATACTTAGTTCGTATGTTATCACCAAATAGTTCATCATATATAAAGAATATAATATTCCAATGTTTGTTCAATCTAGCATTTTAACTAAATTACTTATTGAGAGTTATCCTGAACTTCAGATCTGATGTGGAAACTATTTTCGCTAAAGTGTCAATGCAGATTTGTTCAACCTACTCCTGCTATCCAGCTGTGCTCTTGAGTCTCTTTTGATTTATTGAGTGTCATATGCTATTGCAAGTTGTATGAAATATCTGCTTATGAATCGACTTAAGATATTCCTTTGCGAGGGATGACCTGCTTGTCTCTGTTTGCTCCTGACACTGCCCTAGTTATCTTGTTAGGTGAACTCAAAGCCCACTAATGCATGTATGCATTAGAGAAGGGCATTGAAACACTGATTTCTGGTGGAGCTTGACTAGTGCATCTTCTATGCTGTTTTTTGTAACAGAGAAAATGGGCTTACTCTGCAGCAGAAATCATCGTTATAATGATGCTGATGCTGAAGAAAATGCACAGGTTCATTGTGCTTAATAAATTGCATACTTGTTAAGTTACATATAATCACATACTTGTTAAGAAAATGCACAGGTCCATTGTGCTTAATAAGTCACATACCATTGTGCTTAATAAGTCACATACTTGTTAATAAATGGGCTTTGATTTGATAAATTGACATGCTTTTGCAGGCTGCAGAAATTGAAAGAAGAATAGAGTTAGAAACAAAGGCTGAAAAGCATATACAGAAACTTCTACTACTAGGTGTGTTTTACTTGGGGCTGCTTTCCTTTATATCTTGTAGTTTATATTTCACATATAGTTTTTTTAAGTTAAGACTAGCCACTTTTGAGCAATTTATAGAAGTCCTTATAATTTAGCATTGTATAAGTGGTTATGCTCCCCAGAGTTTAAAGGAATCATACATGCCACAATCTCTTAATAGCCTGTTGACTTTTGATATTTTTCTTTTCTGGACTTATTTGAATAAATGCATCAATGTCTCTGTTGTTTAGGTGCTGGAGAGTCAGGGAAGTCTACAATCTTTAAGCAGGTACGAAAATGCATTTTCTTAACTTCTGAGGATAGTATATGTTTGATAGATTATTGACATTTATTTATTTGCTTATAATATGCAGATAAAACTTTTGTTTCAAACTGGCTTTGATGAGGCTGAGCTAAAAAGTTACATACCAGTCATTCACGCTAACGTGTATCAGACAATAAAAGTACGCAATACTTGAAAGGGTGTGTTGATTATTTTTCTCTTAAAAATACATAGATTTTACAGTGTCCACTGTCTATAGTTTGAAAAAAAAAATGTTTTATGTGAGTTGAGTTTAATAGATCTGACTGAGAAAACTCTAATCCTTAGTTCCTACTTGATGTGTTTAAACAGGTACTGCATGATGGGTCAAAGGAGTTGGCTCAGAATGATCTTGATTCTTCAAAGTATGTTATATCCAATGAAAACAAGGTAGTTGACTATTACCACCTTTAATATGGTTTGTTACAATAGTTGAGTGGTTTATGGTGTGGTATGTTGTTACTGAATTTTATTATGGAACTATAGAATAATCAATTGTATACAGGTTTTTTTCTTCTGGAGGGATTTGTTGCTTTGTCCAAGTTATATGTAAAGTCTTTTTAATTCAAATAGAACTTAATTTTTCTGGCAGGATATTGGTGAAAAGCTTTCAGAAATTGGAGGCAGGCTGGATTACCCACATCTCACCAATGAGCTCGCACAGGAAATAGAGACTCTGTGGGAGGATGCTGCAATTCAGGTGGCCAGATTGAACCCTTTGATTGCTTTACCTTAATCCATATACATAGTTATTTTTTGTCATTAGTTACTTAGTATGTATGTCCCACACATTTTACTTGTTGTAGGAAACATATGCCCGTGGTAATGAACTCCAACTTCCAGATTGTGCCCATTATTTCATGGAAAATTTGCATAGGCTGTCTGATGCGAATTATGTTCCAACAAAGGTATACAGAATCTATTATTCTTTCGTTGTTTACAAAGATACGAATCTAACTCAATTTCTGTTTTATCTGTTCTCTGTATATTACAAAACTAAATTCTTTCTTCTTGGTGGGTTTAGTGTTTTGGATTTTTGAATGTTTCAAGTGTGAGGGTTCTACATGCACGGGTTACAACCTATGGCACTTCTATTTTGTTACTAATCATCAAAAAGTGAAAAATAAAGTTTGAAAAAGTAATTACTATTTACTAAGGTTGTCATGGTGTTAGTTTTGTGATAAAAGAAAAAGATCAAGTGATCAAATGCAGAAGCATTCTTGATCTCAAAAGCAATTAGCGGTACATCATTCTGTCCTGAATGGCTTATTGTGCGTAACTTCTATTTATCCATGCATCAACTTATCTTCTAGAACTGACAAGCATATATGCTGTGAAAGATACCTGGTGCAAAGTCAGCACACAAATACAGCTTATGTTGGAAGACGTCCACTGCATTTTTGCTTCTGTTTTCATTCATGGACCCTCAAATTTGAAGGTGATGTGAAGTTATGAATCTCTTAACATTTCTCACTCTACTCTACAACTACAACTACAGGAGGATGTTTTGTATACAAGAGTTCGCACAACTGGTGTTGTGGAGATCCAGTTCAGGTGAACATGCTGAGCTCACATGATTTGTTGTACTGAAATGATACAGAGACATGCTTATTACTGTCACCATTTTGTCCTTCTGTTTTTCTGTTCATGATGCTGTATCAAAAGATTTTGTTGTAGCAATTGGTGCTACTCATATGTTCGTTCTTAACCAATTTAGAATGGAGGCATATATGACATTTTCTTTATTCTATTTTGGGAGGGAAAGGAGTGTTGCCAGTTGAAAAGGTTAATTGGCAACGGAAAGCTAATTTGTTAATGTAGTCTTGAACAACTGCATTATTTATTGTCTTACTCTTTATATTTTAATTTCTCAACAGCCTCTGTAGGGGACATAGGAAACTAGGATTCTGCATTTACTGAGGGACATTGCCTTGGTTGTAATTAATGACCCTTATTTGTGGCTTGAGGTTTAAAATGATGCTGTATGTGTCGTGTCTTTTCATATTTATCTGCTTGTTTTCATCCTTGCTTTGTCCTCACATTTGATTGCTGTAATTGGTTTTTGTTACTCAATGGTTATATTTTCATCTAACATCTGTTATTATCCCCTCTGCCTGTCAACCATCTCCGCCTTCTGCCCTTTTCACATATTCTAAATAGTTAAAAGCAACCTAAAATTTGTTGCATATGCTTACCATTTTTTTGACATGCTTTTCCAAATGATCTTTGCCCTCTATTCTGGAAGAAAGGACAAATCATGCTTTTTTTATAATGTGTGCGATTGTGTATATTAAGCCACCTGCATTACTTGAAGCAGGGTTTGCTCCTGTCACTCAATATTTTTACTGTTTCACTGCATACCAACCTGATAAGTATGTTTTTACTATCTTGACAGCCCTGTTGGAGAAAATAAGCGAAGTGGCGAAGTCTATAGACTCTTTGATGTTGGTGGCCAGAGAAATGAGAGAAGAAAATGGATCCATCTTTTTGAAGGAGTTACAGCTGTAATATTCTGTGCTGCAATTAGCGAGTATGGTCTGCCATTATATTGCATATCTTAATATGGCTTATAATGATGGTGATAAAGTCTGTTTGGTGTATTCTACTTTTAAACAGTTAGCGTGAACTACAAAAAAAAAATATATATTAAAATTTAAAAACATATCCCAATTTCTTGTTTGTATATCTGTTTCGATTGTGTTGCACACCAAATTACAAGCAAATACTATTTGAAATTACTTTTTTTTTTTGGTAATCTATTTGAAATTACTTTGACACTTAACAAAAGCGTATTTTACTCAAAAATGGAGTAAAAGGTAAGCTCATTCTAGTCCTGTGGCTGTGCATGTTTGATGTTGCATGTTTTTTGGTGTTAGTTAAACAAAAAAGTTCGTAAATATAATATTAATAAAAAGTGTTGGTGTGTATTTTATTGGCAATAAATATTTTCTGCAGGGTTAGACTTTGAGTAGACAAAGTTATTCACCTATCCTTTCAGTCTTGCTTGCAAGAACATTATAATTTTTGGATTTGTAAAAGTAGAGTCTTGACTTTAAATTTGTCTTCCAGGTATGATCAAACGCTTTTTGAGGATGAAAACAAGAACAGAATGATGGAAACTAAGGAGCTTTTTGAGTGGGTCCTGAAGCAACCATGTTTTGAGGTTTCCTTTTATGTTCTTTTTAAATTTTAACATTTATATTAATGTGGGAAATTCTTATGTCAACTATTTCTTTGTTTCCTTTATATGGCATTTGTGTTGAGAGCTTTATACTATTTCGGCAATTAACATTTGTATTGTATCTATCTCAGTGAATAATGATACCCTTCTCTTTTCTGGACAGAAAACATCCTTCATGTTATTTTTAAACAAGTTTGACATATTTGAGAAGAAGATCCTGAAAGTAAGAACTATTCGGACATGTACACTTTGTCTTTGGAGGAGTCCATTATCATTTCAATCTCATATCTTGCATTATGCAGGTCCCACTCAATGTATGTGAGTGGTTCAAAGATTACGAACCAGTTTCAACAGGGAAACAAGAGATTGAGCATGCATACGAGTGAGCAACTTCTTTATAAATTGGGATATAGAATAAAGGGTGTTGTTGCTTATGGCAAAGTAGTTGATTCTGACTAATGGAAACATTCCAAATTCGGACATTACATTTTGACACTTATCTTAAACATGGGATTCTAGTGCTGGATGATTAAGTTTTTATAACCTTGACATTTAATTATCTTGGATATACTATAACTGCAGGTTCGTGAAGAAAAAGTTTGAGGAATTATATTTCCAGAGCACTGCTCCTGACCGTGTTGATCGCGTCTTCAAGGTGTATCGAACCACTGCCCTTGATCAGAAGCTTGTGAAGAAGACTTTCAAGCTTGTTGACGAGACTTTGAGGAGGAGGAATCTGTTTGAAGCTGGCTTATTATGACCACTCAACAGTATATTTAATAGGGATAAAATATTTTTTTACATTGAACTGGTTATCAGATTTTGGGTTATATAAGAGGTCGGTCAGGTATACACAACATTATAAAATCGATTTTGTTGATTTTATGTCAAGTAAAATCCTGTTGAATGGGTGGATAGGGAAAGGCTTTTCCAAATATTTGATAACCATATCCGTCTTTAGAGGGAAAATTTATTTTTGCTGAAGTTTTCACTGATGACATCATAATTTTGTGATTATATTTTTATTAATTGAAACTCACCAATGATCTATTTCACATCCTTTATTTATGTGCATTAATTATTAATTGTTAATTAGGTTTTGTCGATGGTATTGGGTGTTGGTGTCCATGCTTGCATGTAGTGAAGGCTGATTTAGTAACCAAGTTCGTATGTAGATTTATTTATTTTTTGATAAACCAATGTTTTTCGGGGGAGCCAATCTTGTTCGAGGTGAGTTCATGATTAAAGCTTTAAACTCCTCCAAAGATGGTACTAAGAAAGATTAAATACATATTTTCATTCCCTGTTTAATTTTTATGGGCCAATTATTTGGTGGTCATATCTAGATGCTAAACACTGAAAAAGACATTCATGATGTGAGGCAAAAAAGATTTAATTTTATTTAACTTATGCGTGTAACTATGGGTAACAATGTAACATTTGTCAATTGTAACCAAAGCTTAATCAGCCTAATTATAGGTAACGAGTCTGAATCAAATGCTGATGAAGAGTTACATTGATTTAAGGACCGTTCACTAGGAAAGATCGTTTTGTCTATTTATTATTGTTGAGTTAAAATAAGAGAGGGAAAATATGAGGTGTATGCTCATTTGCCAATTTCATCTTTGGTTTCCTTCCACATTTTTGGTAAGGTGGTAACAAAGAGTGTTACAACCGCATGATAAGAATAGTAATGTGTAAATTGGGTTGAAAAATGGAGGTCGTGAAATCTCTAAGCAAAACAAAGGCTTAAATTTCCCTCACATTTCCCGCCATCACAAACACAAAAGGAAAAAACCAAACACCGAAACCTAAGCAGTTGTTACTACTTCTAGGTTCCTCGTGGAGACAATCAAAACAACTTTTCAACCATCAACGTAACCGATTCTATACATTTCTCTATAAACTCTCAAATCCCGAGCTGCCTCTTACAAAAACATCTCAAGTTTTTAGGTTCAATCTACAAAAAGAAAAAAAGAAGAAAAGGAAAGAAAGTAGGTTCATGGGTACTGAAAGAGTATATTGGGCCATCATCGTAGCATGGCTTAGTTTGTTCGAAGGAAATATGATGCTAGTTAAGGGTGATTTTAATTATAAGGAGGCACTCTCAAAGTCCATTATTTTCCTTGAAGCACAACGATCAGGGAAACTCCCTTCAAACAATAGGGTACCTTGGAGAGGAGACTCAGCACTCGATGATGGAAAACTCGCTAATGTATGTTTCTTTCTTTCTCTTTTGTTCTTTCAATCCCTCTTAATTTATTTTATTTTTTAAGAAGAAGGATATACTTATCACAAAAAAAAAAAAAAATTTACAATATTTACAACTAATTTAAAGATATTAACGGTTATAAAGTGGTCGCATTTATTAATTAATTCCCAGTAAGTTATAACTGGCAGAAAAAAAATTGAATAACCTATCCTTTTTTAATGCCCTCTTACTTTTATTTTCTTTTTTTTAAAAAAAAAAAGCAATAATTTGGGCTCATATTTCATATATGTTAATTATATTAGGTGGACCTTGTTGGGGGATACTACGATGCAGGGGATAATGTAAAATTTGGGCTTCCCATGGCTTTCACTGTTACAACATTAGCATGGGCTGCCATATTTTACAATTCAGAATTAGAAGCTGCAAATGAAATGGGAAATGTTCGTGATGCCATTCAATGGGGTACCGATTATTTTTTGAAAACTAGTTCTCGACATAAAAGATTATATGTTGAGGTGAGAGGGCACTATGGCCAATCCCAATCTTGTAATAATAATATGCTTCATTCATTTCTTTCTCTTTTTATTTTTATTTATTTTATTTATAAATAAGACAAAAAACATTGTAATTATAGGTAGGGGACCCGGAAGACGATCACCACTGTTGGATTCGACCAGAAAACATGAAGACAAAAAGAACGGTTAAGATGATTGATAGTAACACAGCAGGGACTGAGATTGCAGCTGAAACTGCAGCAGCAATGGCTGCTTCTTCTATTGTTTTTAGACATAAGGATAGTAAATATGCTCGTCGTCTCCTTAACAAAGCCAAATTGGTACATTTACCTACATACATAAAATAAATATGGGTTTTATAATTCTCATTCAACATGAGAATTACATTTTTCCTACACATCCTCTTATTTTCGTACTGACATGGGTCTTATATATAATTTTTTCTATCCCACATGCTTTTTATCTATACAATATGAGATTTCAATTCTCCTCCAACATGAGAATTATAAAACCCAATAAATATATATTATCTATACAACATGTCCGAGATTTCACTTATATCTAATGGCCAAATTTTTTGGGAAACATTGGATACAAGTGGAGAATTATAAAACCCAATAAATATATATATATATACTTTGAATTATTTTTTGGGTGCATGGAAATTTGATAACTTAAAATTTTCTTCCACTTTCATTGTAGCTTTTCCAAATGGCAAAATCTCATAAAGGAACCTACGATGGAGAGTGTCCCTTCTATTGCTCCTATTCTGGCTATAATGTAATTAATTACTCTTATAACCATTTTTTTATTTTTTTTAATCTCGGAAGTGTGAACCTTAATTAATTAATTTCCTAGTTAACTATGTTTTCTTAATGTATGGAATGTCAACTGCAGGATGAACTGATGTGGGCTGCAACGTGGCTATACTATGCTACGAGACAATCTATGTATATGAAGTACATAGTAGAAGATGTCATAAGTGCTAGTGTGGCAGAATTCAGTTGGGACCTTAAATATGCAGGAGCTCAAATCCTTCTCACACAGGTTTGGTTTTCCATCATTACTCTTTTTCATATATTTGTGTTTTTGTATTTTGCTTCCTAGTTAACTCCTAACAAATGATATATGTTGCACAGTTACATTTTGAAGGTGTAAAGAATCTGGAAACATTCAAAAGCCATGGAGAAAGTTTCATATGCTCTGTCCTTCCTGATAGTCCCTACCACCAGATTAACTTGTCTCCTGGTTATTACTCTTTCTCTTCCTTCTCTGTGTGCTGTATATTTATGTGGTCATCCTTACAATATAATTATTATATTATGTATATTATTAAGAATCACTTCTACCCAAAATCTGAAGAGGTTGAGTAAGGATCTTTTAATTGGTTTATATTATTCTCTAATACACTTCTCACTCACGCAATAGAGGCCCGCCTCTCATGTAATAGCCCTTTAGGCTCTGATATCATATTAAGAACCATTTAAACCCAAAATCTTAAGATGTTGGGTAAAAATCTTTTTAATGGTTTATATTATTTTCTGATATATATGATTTTGCAGGTGGCTTCGTTCATTTGAGAGATGGAGCCAACGCGCAGTATGCAACCGGCACAGCTTACTTGTTTAGTGTATATGGTGATTTGCTTGCCAAATATAAACAGAAAATCACTTGCGGAGACAAAGAATTTGGCTCATCCGATCTCCTTTCTTTTGCTAAGAAACAAGTTAGTATATACACTATATTATATGGGAAAAGTGTTTATCCTTTCAGATTACATAACTTATATCTTTTCACTCTCACAAAGAAGTGGCACCCATACCCTTTTTTTTTTGTCAACTTTCTCTCCTCCTTTATCTATTTCTTTCTCTCTTTTAAAATGACACAACTTTACATCATTTTAAATGACACATAGTTTACCCATTATATACATAGATGCATTACTTAATTATATATATATGTTGAGAACAAACAAAGAATAGGAATATAGACTAATAAATAATTGATTAATTGGATTGTGAAATTTGCACAGATGGACTATATACTAGGGGAAAACCCTGAAGGAAGATCCTACATGGTAGGATTTGGTAAAAACCCACCAACGCAAGCTCATCATAGAGGTGCTTCCGTGCCAATGTTGCCAAAGGATGAAGAAGTGAGCTGTTCCTTGACCTTCAGCCAATGGTTTCAAAAAGATGCACCTAATCCCAATGAGCTCACTGGTGCCATTGTTGGTGGACCTGACAAAAATGACAAGTTCAACGATAAACGTTGGGATTCACCCAAGACTGAACCTTGCACTTATGTCAATTCCCTAGCAATTGGAGCTCTAGCAAGGCTTGCATCTATGCGTTAATTCTCATGTTAACCCCCCAACGTTTATTAGTATATAGATAATGTTATGGATCAAGATTTCCATGCTTAGTGGGTTGGTGTTTAAATAGATGGGTAGGTAACTTATGAACCATGATGTATGCTTTTCCTAACTTCATTTTAGCTTTAAATATAATGTTTGATAAATAAACATTTTATTATTAAGTTGTTTGTATAAGGATTGAATGGATCCCTTTTTATACTAAATTTCCTTCACACGACTTTATCATCAGAAGATATAATGTTCCCATCCTTATCTTTCATATAGCTCGTGAAACTCGCATAAAGGTTTATAAGCGAGGGGAAAAGACCTGTTTCAGTAAGACACAACACAGAGTATCCAAATAATCAATCTGATTCTAAAATAAAATTGTAAGAGGAATTGATGGAATAAGGAGAGTTGCTTCCAGTTTTTATTGTTTAAATTTTTTTGATGCTTTCTCAGGTTTGAGTTTTTTTTTTTTTTTTTCTTTATGAAGACTTTGAAGCTTATTTAATTTCTCTTAAAGTAAAACAAATAATTTTTTTTTAAAAAATAAAAGACAAATGAAAGAAAATCTTATATTAGCATAATAAAAGATGGGAAAAAATTTACCCCAAAAAAAAAATTGGGAAAAATGTTTCTGCATTAAATACCAAAATGATGTTGTTTTGGTATTGAAATTTTAAAAAATTATAAATATAAAGACTATTATAATTCTAAAATAAATTAAAATTACAAAAATATCATGATTTCTGGCCTAAAAATGTTATATTGTATTGCATATACTGCTATATGATAACAAAGAAATCTCAAAAATGATTTCCTCAATATATTTTTAGAGAAAGACAGATAAAAAGAGAATTGATACTATCATGATAAACGATAACACAGGGAATCTTGAAAATGAAAAATCGCACAGGTGGCATAAATTTAAATAATCATTAATTGTATCAATCATCATTATTTGCTTTCATAAATAGTCAGAAGTAGGGCGGGCATCCAACTATTCTAAACTCTATCCTCTTCGCGGTTCATGGTCCTCCCTACCTTATCTCTTGTACTAATTTTCCACGTTTTAAATTCTCCGTTACGTTAATTGACGCCTAAAACATAGGTGTAACGTTACCTTTTTTAAATTTGATGTATATTTACAAGGAGGCCATTATATTTACTATCATTAATTATTGGTGATTTAAAATTGATTTAACTATAACCAATCAAGTAACAAAAGTAGTAAGTAACCGTTCTCGTTTAAAAATAATATAAATTCACTAAATGATGGTAACTCAGCTATTGTATAAGAGCTGAGCAAGTGAGGGTAGAGTATGTGTTTGATCCTTTCCAATACCATATTTAAGAGAAATTTAAAGTTTTAATCTTGATCCGCTCTGAATAGAATTGTCTTCTACAAAAAATACCTATAATTTATAAAAAATAATAATAATACGGTTTTTTTAAGGAAGAAATACCGAGACCCAAGTTATACGAAAAAAAAAAAAAACCACTTTTAGGGATTGATATCCAAACATTTTACTATTTTTGATGATTTGATTTTGATATATATCAAACCCACGGACCACAGTTGAAAAATCGAAACTATATTTTCCTGACATGATATTGTAAGATTTTGCTGCCTAATTGATGCAATCACGTGACATAGTTGGATTGGATTTAGACACCAACCACATTATTTACTATTTTTTGAATTTAATGTTCGGGTTGCATTTTTGGTGTTGCCAATGCCCACGGTTATCCTATTAGGGTTGAAGGGTTGCGACTTGCGAGTAGGCTAACAACCAACAAAAGGTGGTAGCTGATGGCCTGATAGTGACTCTCAACCACGTGATGGATAACACGTGTAATGCGATAAGTTCGAGTAGGTGGAAATGTCAATACTCTCAACTTCTCTCTTTTTATTTTTTAAATTTTTATACAAAACATAAACGACAATTAATAAAACGAATATTAGACTCAAAAATAAACTTTAATAAAAACCTAAAATCTATAATGATGGCTTAAAAACACAGTTTGATTAAGTTGATATCGTAGTCAACGATGTCGTTTTAGCATGCATGTATTGTTAAGGAGACAAGATAATGGGCGGTGTGGAAGGGAGACACGCGACAATACATGAAGGATGATTGAAAAGAGGGAGCAACAGTTACACAAAATACACGTTTATACTAAGATAGCCGTTGAGCTTTATTCTCTTCATTTCCCATAATGGGTCCCACCTTTACCCGTTTTGGATAAGCTTCACCTTCATTATCTTCCGAATGTTCTTATCCACGTAATCGCATCCAATGCACCACATTACGCGATACTGTTTTTATACCCATGTATACGTACGTACATACTTTTAGGTTGATGCATACACAAACGAATACGCTGATTGTGCAAAGCATAGCAATACTAAGAATATTGTTGCATATATAAGACGACACAATATAAATGCATACTGTTAAGTTCAATTCAAATAACTCAACATAACTTAGACAAAATTAACATCGTTATCGTTTATATTAATTTATTATTAATATGCATTTTTTTTTATATTGTCCTCTAATAATACGTTGACATATAATTTAAAAATATTTTCTTCATATATTAATTGTGATATTGGAATAATTTTTCTTAATATGTTTAGATAATAATATAATTAAACTTTGAATTAAAAGTATATAAAAGTTAAGTCCTAAAATTTAATTAGTTCAACATACTTAAAGATCTGGAAACAAATGTTTATGGGTGTTTGCTTATTTATTTTGTAGATTTCATGCTTGTATGACTTTTAAAAACCATTTAACAACCTTTCATATTCCTCAAATTGTCGTCATGTGGATATGGTCACTGTGTAGAGGTGGTCGTGGGTAGGCTCGGAACGGGACCATTAATTTCATTGCATTGCAGCGACATTCGGTATATCCCATTCCTAATTCCCATGATCCTTTTCTTGCAAAGATCACCTACTCTCCTTCCCAAAATAACTCTCGTGCTCTCACTTATCCTATTTTAGCGCACGCACTCCTCCTCTTACTTATATCTAATGTAATCGGATATCAACCTCTCTCGTATTAAAAAAAAATATAAAAAATCATGTTAAAAATTATAATTATATATTTTATATGCACGTAATTCAAGTGATTTTATAATTAAGTCAATTACTCAGTTCTTCAATATTCTTACAGACTTAATGATAAGTCTGAATTTAATTATATTGTAATTAACTAAAAAATAATAATAGGTCAGAATTATTTTACATCAAAGTAAATTATACTTTCAATCTTTATCATTAATCTCATTTATATTTAATAGTTATAATTTTTTAATTAAATAAATAATTTGATATTGATGTGAAAGTAACAAGTCGTAAAAATAATATATTTAGTTGGTTTATTAAGCCTGGATCATAGCATTAACCACTTTGTGCAATCTTGCGATAAGTCAAAAAGTATTTTATAGCTATAGCAACTTTATAAACTGATAATATGTAGAGTCAAAAGATAATCGATTGGAAAATCAAACCACCCTGAGAAAAAGTCGTGGCTCCAATTGTTGCCCATAGTAAAGTATTGGTTTCAATTCCTGTCCACATATTTTTACATTAATATAATTCATCTACATAATATAATACAATAAATCCTTGCATTGAGATTTGTTGAATGTCCATTGAATAAGACAATATCTTCTTCTCTTAAAAGTTATTATGATTTATGACAACAAAAGAAAAATGTTATAATGAATATCAAAAGACAAATTGAGGAGCTGAATTTCTCGATGGTTTGATTTTCGATTCAACGGCTCCGATATTAATAACATTAGTTAATCACATTAATTTCCAAAGTTCAAATTAACATTTTTTGCCAAATGCTTGTCTTACGACTATTTGAGGAAAGTTCAATAGGCTTACCCAAGTGATTGCAACGCGAAGCACCTGATCACACCTCAAATTTTAATTAGAAAAAAGAGAAATAAAAAAAAGGGCATGTAGACGTGTTTTTTTTTAACATGGAGCAGATGAGGGGATAAGGCCAGGATTTGGCCTTCTAGATTTTCTCATTAATTTAATAAAAAATAAATTAAAAGTAAAAGAAACAGAGCACAACGCTATCGTGTTCGGTATTTTATCCATTAAATAAAAAATAATAATAATAAAGTGCAAAGCTAATTACATACTAAAATTATAAATAACGAAACAAATAAAGGAAGACACAATGTGTTGTTTGTGTATGTAATTTATGTGTCTCTCTCTCTCTCTCTCTCTCTCTAAGACTTTGGTGTTTGTTGCTGTGATTTTGGTGAGTGTTGGTCTGAATCTCGGATACGATGAGGATGGAAGCGTTGGGTGAAGATGAAGATGAGCAGTGCTCATCTTCAACGACGTCGTCGTCGTCGATCGGAAAGGACAGCGATGTGTCGTCGGAGACAGAAAGCGGTGAGAATGAGAATGAGGCTCAGAGTGCCTTTAAATATAATGGATCTTTGGACATGATGGACTCCCTCCAACAGGTTCTCCCCATCAGGTATTCTAAGATCACGATCCTTAGTTTATTCGCATGCTATTTTATTTTTTATTTTTTTTGTACAGATTCATTTCTTAAGTTTATTTTTATTTTTGGTGAATTTTTTTATGACTACTTAATCAAATTACTTTTTAAGTTATCTAACGAAAAACACTGATTCTAATTTGATTTGCAAATTATATGTCTACCTAAATAAGCTTAACCCCTCCCGTACCGAGAGATCTAGTGCTAAGAATTTTGCAAGTTAATCTCAGGTGTATAAGAGTAATACTGGTTGTTAAGGTGGAATAGATGCATTTTTTAAAACCTTATTAACTAAAACTATGTTTGCAAATTCTTTCCCTGTCTGAGACTCTGAAATATGGTGATAATACGGTGAATTTAACCTATAATTTGTATGCATTTTTTTGGCTATAAATAGTAGTAAAATGTTAAATTCGATTTGCTACTCACCTCATGATATGTGTGTTGGTCTCTGATGGTTGGAGTGATGTTATTGACAGGAGGGGGATCTCAACGTTCTATAATGGTAAGTCAAAGTCGTTCACGAGTCTGGAAGATGCTGCTACTTCCCCATCCGTGAAGGACATAGCAAAACCAGAGAATGCTTACAGCAGGAGGCGTAGAAATATGATGGCATTCAATCATCATGTTTGGGAAAAGAATCGAAACTTACCTCTGAGAAGCAACGGTGGTGGCATTTCCAAGAGAACAACAATAAGCTCGAGTCGAAGCGCTGTGGCTCTTGCATTTGCCATCAACTATGACAGCAGCAGTAGTTGTACGAGCGAGGATTCAACTTCTAGCTCAAATCCGAGGTCACCACCACATCTACCACCACTCCATCCACGAAATCGACTAGTATCTAGTGCAACCGCATCTCCATCCTCGCCTTTGCACCATAATTTCTCTCCCTGGAGAACAATTTCCTTCACCGATCTTCAAAATTGTGCTACTCTTGCAACAATAAAGATGCCCAACACCTCCGTGGGTAATGAAGCAGCTCATCTATCGTAAAAAACTAACCCAATAACTCAACTTTGTTTCAACTTCTTTGAATGAAATATCTTGCACATGTGCTATTCATCTTCGTCTAAGCTAGCAGGAGGTTGCAGAAGAAACAAATCATAGATTTTTTTTAATTCTGATCTTAGGTTGACCATCGTAGGATATGGCAGGCCTTGCGAGAGCACTAACTCCTCCCCTTTCGGTTTTTAGTCCTTAAGAAGAATTCTATTTGCCTCTGTAATGTGTAATTATTGCAAATCATCCGGTGAACTAAGGAATCTGATAACACGTCCACAGATCTATGAGATGGACAATGGCGTACTCTAAATATCGAGATTTGTATCTAGTGGATCATTCTTATTAACCATTAATCGGCTGGTTCCCCTTTTAAGTTGCTACAAATTTTTCGAAACGTTCCTTGAAGCTAACTCAAGTGAGTAAACTTAAGTTACTCGCCCTGGTCCTATAGGCTTGGGAAGTTAGATTTGGTATGTGTATAATTGATATTATTGTTTAATTTGTGTGGAGTGAAGAGTATCTTCGTATCTGGCAGACTCAACGGGAATTTTAGGAAGAGGGGTTTTTCATTATGAAGTTGTTTGTGTATATCTGATCTTCCAAGTTTTCAAACAAAATGGTAGGCACCACCACGGCATGCTTAAGGTTAAAAATGGTTACGAAAAATAATTATATTTGTAACTAGAAAGGACGAAGTTCAGTATTTACATCAATGAATAAAATATTAGTTTCTTTAACCAAGGCTCTGATTACAATTGCATACATACATAGAATACAACAGAAAACCCGATGATAAATCGACCTAAGATGATGAGCTGCATACTAATAGAAGCAGCACGTCAAGCCTAGACTGTCATCTATCCTTCGGATGATTACAAATTGCTGGTTTAACTACGTAATTTAGGGAAAATTATAAATCAAACCAAGAGAACCATTCTTCCACTCCCATTGGTAATTAATATCATGATTGGCAGATGCAGTAAGTGACGATACCAATAAATCCGATGACAACTAAGATTGCTGTCCACGTGAAGGGAAACATTTCTGACTCGGTAACAGTGCCATGTGATTCCAGGGATCAAACGTTGAAGCAAAGTTTCAAGCTTGAGCAACGATCTTGAAATCGTAGATCAATTACTTCTCATGTAAAATAAGAAACTGGGCACAAGGATATTCACACAAAAATGCTGGGAGATCGATATCATCTGTATCTATAGCAGAGATTGCCTTATCTATGTCTTCAGCAGAAAAAGGAATGCTGCACCAAGAATTGAAGGTTAAGACGAAGGGATCACAGCAAATGGAATCCCCAATATATTTTAGGTCCCATGAAAACATTTTACGCAAGGAAATCTCAAAAGTATTAGAGATTTACATCCATGAGTCAGTATCTAAAATCCTATATATCTATGACAATGTAGCAAAAGCAGTTCTTTGTTTGTCATCATACTGAAATGCAATAAAGAACTGATTGAAGCATGACATGCACTTTAACCTACACACGCTGCATGACAAATCATATTAAGCCACTACATCTAGATTTGTTTAAGTATTACATAAAAAGGTTAATAACAAGTTAAGAAAAAAACCCTCCTTTAGAAGCCAACCTTGCTTTGAGGGACGGCCATAAGAACACTAATTGTAAAGACTACAGAAAACTGAAAAAAAACTCGGTAGGGAGAAAGCAGAGTACCTCATATCATCATCTAACAAGAATGAATTTGAGGTCAAATTCTGATTGTCCTTGCTCACAATTTCCCTCATTTCACTAACTACCTGTTCATTATATAAGTTCAGAACTCGAATGAAGCTACCATCATAATAGTATTTTAAATCAATTTAAATCACAACTTGCCTCATTGGACACACTCTGGGTGCCATACTTGTCGTCCCAATACATAGTACTGATACGATAGATTTGCCTCACAGTTAATGCCTGTTAAGTGAACTACCGAAAGGTTAACCTTCCTTTAAATTGTATATTTTCAGCAAATGTATACCAAAAGAATATTGCACCCATGATACACGCAAAATAATATGAGATGCACTTTAAACAATGAAAGGAGAAATAATAAATGGCTTAAAAATATCTCTATTGTTACTAAGGACCAAACATGCTCCCCCCCAACACAATGCAATGACGGTCCAGCTGATTCTCCCAGTATTCATAGATCAGTCAGGCATCAGAGGTACTACTAACGTCTAACGGAATCAGCAACGTATTTTCTTAAAAGAAACTATTAATTTGACGGATAATGCATGAATAATGTTGAAATAAATATTGACATTCACGAATAGCTTTTTTAATATCATCAGACTTTCTTCACCGGACTCCTAAAGAAGAGTCTTCACTTCACCAATATTATTAAATGAGTTAGAAACAAAACTAGAATCAAGAACTCATGGACCATGGCCATAAATTGTGACTGTAACCCTGAAAATTAGGTTCAATGTCCTATGCGTCTTCATGAAATGATGGAACTTAAAAAATATCTGTGATGGGAAGGATATTTGGTATCAATGCATGATAAAAACGATGCTGCAATCCATTAATATGATATAATGATAATCATACCGGACAAAGATCCTGCCGGATTTCTTCCAAAGATTTCTTCCTCTTCTGATGTATTACCTGTGTAATTCAAACAAAAGAAAGCATAAATATGAGATCATAGTGCTATTTGAGACACTCAAAAGTCCAAATAAGGAAGTGCTTATACCAGAAACCCAACAGCTTGTCTTATATAATTCAGCTCGTGCCAGGACGTTCCAGCATGCTACATTTCAGAAGTACCTTGTTAAGCCATAAAACTAAAATCATGAAGTAATAGCAACGCAGTTTACCTGCTCATTTGCATTAGCTATCCATTTCTCCAGTTCTGCGAGACCAGACTTCACATATTCACCATTTGAGAAAGTACAACATTCACGCCGCAACAGAAGACTAACAGAGATGATGGGAAGTATAAAATTAAAAATTAGAGAATAGAACTACAGAAAATCAACTAAATAAATCAACAGAGCGTACTAGTGATTTGAGGCAACAGAAAAACATATCTAGTAATAATGGGTTTTTTACCTGTTGAAGAGTGTAATATTGATGAAGGAAAAAACCTGAGTAACTAGCTTGCGGATAAAGAAGGATGGTACCTGAACATGCAATTTTAGGTAAGATAAGATGAGGAAAAAAATAAATAAATAAGATCACATTGAATGATTGAAACTTACTAAAACAAGCACCTAAATTAATTACCACAAATTACTATCATTGATTTTTCTTCTAAAAAAATGTGATTATCTTTACATTTAGGAGAACCCCTAATCCTCCAAAATCTTTGTGATTATCTTCTCTTTGTCTTAATGAATTTCTACTTTTATCAAGGAAGTCGGACAAAGAAAAAAATGAACACAGATCAAACACAGTAACAAACAGATCATTGAAACAATAAATAACATACGTGATTTGCACATAACCGGCTCATGAGTGAATCCAAAAATTTGATGATGTTGTCCCATTGACCACCAGGTGATTGTTGAGGAAGCATACCACCAGGGGATCTAGATGATTTCCCACCTTGCACTCGTCCTGTTTTGGGTGCCTAACCAGTATCCCATATAATCAGAAAAATCGTTCTTGTAAATTTAGTTTAAAAACCATGAAATCAAAGCTAGACAACAACAAAAGCATTTCCCACTAGGGAGAGTAGGCTACATGGATTAAAAAAATGCCATTTTCCTTTTTAATGAAAACTTTCAATTAAATAAATTCCGATTTAGATCAAATAAAAAATTTCAACTAATGTAAAATTAATAGTGCAGAGTCTAATCTTCATAAAGAGGTTATCAGGATAGATGAATAAATGATCTTCAAGAGGCCTGACATGCAATGATGCTCAATGGAAGAAATTGATTTAAGCCAAGTGCTGCTATTAAAGTTCATGAAAAAAAATCTAATGCAATGCAAACTGTTTCAGCACATAATAGACTTCTTTAGTTTGTGACTTCATCAAATCCCTCCTTCCCAGCACAAAAGTGTTTTACTACCATGAAATTATACGGCAACCAAGAATAGAGGAAAAATGAATCACAAACTATGACATGGTAATTTTGTCACAAATTACTTGAATCTCCAAGACATCAGCCATGTGTAAGAAATGCCACCTGAATACATAATCCCAGAAGTGGAGAAAGCTCCTTTTTCAAGTTATCACGTATAAGGCCAAAAATCTTCTCTACACAAGCAGTTAGTTGTTGTTTAAAAAGTATCGCTGGATATCTAGCCTCTACATGGGAAATACCATCTTCATATCCAATAAGCTTCAATGGAGACTTCAGTCCCTGGAAATGGCATCAGACTAAATCACAAGGAATATAAAGAAACAGGGGCTGGGAGACCAGCAACAACCGAAGTTAAATGCAAAAAAATATAAAAAATAATAAAAACAACTCATGGCACAAAAACCTAATAAAACAACAATTAAAACAATGCAATAATAACAAAATCTTTAAAATAATCAAATAACCGTTGTTATTCATATATTGTCTCAAATAATCAATAATTGCAAACATAACAATGATCATAACAAAGAAACAATTAGGTTGTTCTCCACTTTCTTTGTCAATGAGCTTTCTCTTGGCGGCCATCATTGGCATAATTTACACACGCATGTTAAAAGAGAAATCTTAGGGAAAAACCATTTTAACAATATGGATTTTAGATATGTCAATAAAATTGTTATCATTATTGGCCTTTTGCCTATGGAGATACTACAATAGTACAATTTAATCATTCACCAACCCAACATTCTATACAGAATCCATGGAGCAAGACCAGCACTGGGAAGGAAATTAACAACACATCACTTTTTTTCCATTTTTTTCTTATTTTATGTTAAAAAGAGAAGTTTAACTAGCATAGGGAAAAAGAAGAGTACAAAAGCATATGACAGAACATTGGTAGATGGTGAATTTGTAAAGGGAGATGATTGTTAGGTTTGACTAGTGTCCATGTTCAGAGCAGTTCAGAAAAAGTTCAAGTGGAGTTCAATTTATTGTCCAGTGGCTTAGAGGTGGTGACTGGTGTAAGAGTAAATGGAGCATAAAACTGCAATTATAATTACTTAAATAAATTAGACAGTACAACATGCCCTATTATTTCATTGAATACAACTCAAGAGCATCATCATTGAACTATGGCACCATATAATAAAGACAAAACTTGGATCACAACACCGGACTAGGTGCAATGCTAACCCTGCAACTTCTGCCTTGGAATCTAAATCCTCGAGACAATTTCTCTTTTTAGGCATCTCTTAAGGTGGATATTGTGTCTCATATCAGGTTTCTGTGCACCTTTGGACAGAAAAAATTCCATATCTTGAGGCATATTGTTAGCAACTTCAAAACAGAGTCCAAATTTTCAAAGAGAAAGAGCTTAGAAACATAGAAAGGAGAAAGAATAAACACTTATTGATTTATCTAATCATACACAAAGAACAAAGGAGAGAAATCTCCTCCAAGGGTTTTCCCGAACAATTGAGTATTGCTCTGTTTTCTCAATGCTGAAAACTCCAAATGCTCTCCTTTCTACCCTCGTAATATTTAATCTAATCCCCTGCCTCTCGCCTTATAATCACCAAACTAATTCTATCACTTCCCGTCAACCGCCACCCCCTTGAAATTCCACCATGTCCTCAAGGTGGAAATAAGAGCATGAGACTTTTGTCTGTTTATCTTCCCATCTCGCCTTTTCTCCTTGTTAATCAGTGATGCATGTCAACTCACAGAGGATTGCGAGAGAAAAGAAACCAGAGAGAGAAAGAGAGAACCGAGAAAGAGTGGTGAGAATCTGAGAAATGTTATTCATCTACTGAATCTGTTGATCCAACTGAATATATATAGACTATAGGAGACGATCTAACTAGACTAGATCAGAACTGACTCTAACTGAGATTTTAGAGTTAGTAATAACCTGTCAAAAAGCTGTCACAGCTGTTACAACCTATGAAGCACCGATTCCGACACAGCATTTTCAATACGTTCCTAATAGGGATGTCGATACGTTACTTCAAAAATACTAATATTTTGATACGTTCCGATACGTGTTAGTATTAAATAATATTTTTAATATAAATAGTGTATTTCACATTAACAAAAGTATAATAAAAAGAAATAATGGATATAATATGTCCAGCAACTTTGTTCAATTGATAATTTGTAAATAATTTATTAAAGAATAAAAATAATAATAAAATTATACTATTTTTTTTTTTGGTTTGTTTGTTTGTTTAATAACCACGTGCAGATTCGACCAGCTTTCATGCCTTCATTTCAACCATGGTCAACATCAGCAGACAGTAGACACAAACGAATTAATCCTATTCCTATCTACGTGCGGCTGTGTCACTGCCCAGTGCTGTCTTTTGCACACGCGTAATGCTTCGGGTCAATATTTTTATCACCTTCATGATATCCATCCATGTGTCACTTACTTCCCCAAACATGGTTGACGAGAGAAATCCACGCTCTCCCCCTTAAAACGAAAACGAAATCCCTCTGCTCCCTCCCCATCACTCCTTTCTCTTCCATATTTCCTATAATGGGTTCTGATTATATCCATATCAGAAGTGTATCAATATCGGACGCATGTCCGACACGTTGGGAAAAATAATTCTACGTATCGGTGCTTCATAGATTACAATAGCTTAAGCTACAACAGTTAAACTCGGTTTTCTACCATACAAAGCTTATTCCTGATCTGGAATAACCCGCAACATACTCTTAACACTCCTTTATTTTGGACAACTTCTCCATCTTTGTCTAGCTGCTCTTCCTCTGCGACAACTGTCACTCGTATGCTTTTTTCCAGACATCAGTGTACTCATGATATGACAACTGCCTGGCTCCTTTGTTCTGCAACGGAGAGCTAGGAAGCACGGACACTGCAAAAAATAGGGAGTGTCGTGTCCGTCACGCTCCGACATGGTGTCCGAAACGCGATCAACATTCCCGACACGTTGACCATTTCGACACGCGAATTTGACCGTGTCCGACATGCTCCGACACTGTCAAATGGCATTTTCGTAAAAATATTATATTTAAAAAAAAATTAAATTAAAATATATTAATAAAGCTTCCACCTGATCATATCAATTTTTCCTTTTTCCTTTTTCCCCCTTAAGTAGATAATAGATCATCTCAGCACCATCATTGTCATTCCTGTTACACTCTTGTTGTGTCTCCTTCTCTCTGATCTCTCTCTAATCTGATTTGATCTCTCTCTCTCTCTCTCTCTCTCATCCCAGTTCCTGTTTTTCTATTAAAGCTTCCACCTTTATAACGTGTTGATGGGTATTATTAATTTAGTTTCATTTTTGTTAAATTATTGAATATTAAATGAATTATACACTACATAAATTAAAAATATTATTTAATATTAAAACGTGTCCCAACGTGTCGAAATTCATATTTTTTAGGATTGATGTGTCGAAGTATCATGTCGTGTCAGTACTATATAAACAGAGAGAGCTTCCTACACTGGACACTGGTGCTTGGTGTGTTGAGGGTCCATGCCTTATATGTGAGTTCTTATTCGGAACTTGGTTTAGGGAAACCAACACTTCGGTTTGACTCTGACACCACTTGTCCTTGTTGGCAACCCGCTAGAACACCTTGGCCCAAGCCTGGCCACCCAGTTCGAGCTATTAGTGCTCCTCTTGAGGTGTGCCTAAACCCAACGACGGAGGTTAGAATGGGCAACCTAACCCAGTACTGCCATTGTTGGCTTGGAGCTGAAGATGCAACAGTAAGACTGGCATTCAGCAAAGGAAGCTGAAGATCATGGTCGCTGGCCATTTTCTTCAAGAATTCGACAGGGGGGTTTTCCATCACTTCAACTCTAACCTTTATGTTCTTCCCAATTGACGATTTGGCAAGTCGGATCAAATTGATAGTATGAGAAAACCGTGATATGCTATTTTCTATATTAGTTCTGTAACAGATTTCATTGCTAGAGTTAGGCACATTTAATTTTATCTTTTACTCAATTAGAAAATCCCAAAATCAGGGATTTTGACAATAAATGATTTCCTTTTCTATCGAGGCTAACATTTTTATAAATCCAGCCCATGTTTGTATCAGTATTATCAAAAAATAATAGAAACTACATTCTGCATTTCTGAGATGGTATTAGAGAAGTTCCGATCAGGGACTGGCCCTGCACATGAATAGAAAGGGAAAAGCGGTGCTATATAGCTCCCGTTCTGTGCAGGGGCTCTATACATGAATAAAGAAGCAAAATTATTCAGATTCAGAATTCTACGTTTCAACTCCAATGATATAGAAAGGGACTGGGTAGCTTGGTTACTTTGACGTTTTCATATTTAATGTGATTGTATTGTAGCTTTCTCTAATGAGGATATCTTACTACTCCTTGCACTCCTCTCCAGTAATGATATTCCTCTGTCAACCCTTAAAATAGAGAACTAAGGACATGCTGCAGATTCAGCCTATAAAGCTTTTTCCTGATACATGTCTAATTTGTAAGTACAGTTGAAGCTGCTGCTCATTCGTTTCTACATTTCCCTACATCAACTGCCACTATTCGGTGCCATTTCAATTGCAACAGTTTCTTCAGCAGTTGGGGTTTACTAGGTTCTGAGGGACAGATTTTTTGACAGTGTGCCATCTATTCCGCTCTTTGGTGTATTTTCCCAGATCAGGACTCCCTTCAACTAGGTAGGGAGTGCTTTGCCACCCTTGTGGTCCTTCCTAGCTTGACCAGATTAGTTGATTAATCGATGAACAGTGAAGAAATCTCCACACAAAAAAAAACTCCTTTCAACAATTCTTCTACCTTTGCTCCAGAGGATATCTTATCCTCCACCTTTTTTGGTGATATTTGTTAAGTAATATTTCTTTTTTCATCCCAAAAAATCTTCGCTATTGAAATATAATTAACAAAAATCTTTTATTTATATCATGCCATTAAAACAAACAAAAACTACTTGGGGAAATACTACAGACGACTAAAATTTTGAAAGCTTCCTTGTACCAGTGTTGTTAAAACGTAAAGTCTAAGTAGAAACGGTAGGGGCCAACAAAAACGTTAAATCGTGAAACGTAAACGAAACGTAAGAGTTTACTACATACCACATATATCCAACATATATTTATAGTTATCAAAACCATTACGAAGGAGCCATGAATAATGAATAGAATATATAATCAAATATATAATATAAAGGTGGAATATAAAATATAAATCACAGTTGAATAGAAATAAATGACAGTATATATAATCACTTAATATAATAATAATATCTACTGAAACGAACTAGTATGTAGATGGAATAATAAAATAATAAAATATAAAGTGGGTGGAATATATAATATCTAATTTAAATCAAAAGGTGCCATCATGCTAACCAAAAAATAATAATAAAATAAAGGAAATAGTATGTAGATGGACAAAAGGTTAGATCCTACGAAGTTGGTTTAACAAAGGAGCAAAACAAATAATAAAATAAGAGTTAGGTGGTATATACAATGGGAAAAACACTTCTCCTTTCACAGGAGAAGTGAGATCTTATGCCACACAAATAAAATTTGTGGGTCCCATCGGTTTTTTTAATAAAAAGAAAAAGAAAAAAAATTTGGTACAGTTTTGATGAGTCTGCGGGAATGATGTGACTTGTTACAGTCACCGGAGAAGTTTAAAACCCATATACAATATGTAACTTTTTAGCTTAAGTCAGTATGCGTCATCGTACATAAAAAAAAAATTAATAGTAAAATAAAGGAATGGTATGTAGATGGAGCGAAAGGTTGAAAATGGGTGTTCTTTTTAAGTAGAGATTTGGCAAACTAATGGATCATTCACAATGATGCTACGTCGCTTGTGAGGTAGTGACTATGGCCATCCACATCCCACTGCTAGACAGATCTACCATCAAAACCACCACCTGCCATCTCCACCCCCAACGACAGTTTCCGTCAACTTGCGAATCATGCACATGGTTCAGCGCCACAGGCCTCCACTTCGAACCACCATATCCTAGCAATCATGCACCTGTCTCCACCGCAAACCATCAAATCAACGACGGAATAGCACCATAACTCTGTTCCTCTCCTTCTCTACCCTCTTGCGATGACTTTACCATGATCAGCCCACGGAGAAGGAGACAGAGCCATTTCCTCCAAAAAAAATTACTGAGTCAACTCGCCGAGTCAACCGAGTTGACTTGGGGTTTCAACATTTTCAACCCAAAATCCGTTTCAACCACCATTTTAACAAGATTTTGAAAAGAAAAAAAAAAGTAGAAACGGACATTTCTACGAGTTGGAACGACGTTTTAACAACAATGCCTTGTACTGAGTTCCAGAACAATATCAACATCAACAACACCTTTATCCCAATCTAATTGGGGTTGGTGGTAGATGAACCCAAATAAAAGATATGAAGGGAGTTTCTACTGAGTTCAATAGAAACATTAGAAACATAATATAAAAACATAGCCTCAATTTCCAAGTTAAAAGTTCACCTTTCATACTATACAATTTATATCTTGATCAACTAGGAAGTGACAACCCTCAATTAAGCCAGAACCTTATGCATCTGGTTAAACCAAGTCAACAATCCCAACAGAATAGCAGGAAAATATTTACAAAGTGCAAGTGAAAAAAAATGGTCTGATATCAGTATTCAACAAGATTACTCACATGCCCTATCCGGCTGGCCAAGCCAGATGATCCAGCATAACGTTGAGCAGTGGCAAGTAAAAAGCCATTTGAACGCAAGTTCCTTTGTAAGAGGCATAGAAGTGCAGAGGTATTGGACAGCCAATATGGCAAGACAATGTCATCATCACTAACCTGAAAAAGATGCCACTGCAATGAATTAATCTCATAAAAATAACACGAGCATCCTACAATTCGGATACAATAATATAATTGAACAGTTATTTAGGATAGGCCAAAAGAAAATTTTCATAACTCAATTCTAAATATAAGACAAGGAACATAAACAAGAATAAAGAGATAAGTGTCAAAATAGAGCAAATTATTTACCTTCAGGACATCATTAATTCCATCAATTATGTAATCAAATATGGCTGTGCGCTCAGATTCAAAGGCATGCCAATGAAGAAGACATTTGTATATGATACAAGCAGCCAGAGGCTTACCATTTTTGAATCCCAAATCCTCTTTGATACACCTAGAGAGGAATTCATAGTTATCCTGCACAAAACATGCTATGTATTAGCTTATAGGGCACAATTATTTGGCAAAATGATAAGTATAGGCAATCCTAGATTCGGATGAACATTTTCAGTTTATAAGAATCTTAAGTTAATATTGTTAGAGAATATAATATAAATCATTAAAAAGACCCTCATCCAATATCTTAAGGTTTTGGGTTGAAGTGGTTCCTTAACATGGTATCAGAGCTCAGGTTGCCTTAAAGATGGCTGAGCAGGAAAATCGCGGATGAGGGCCTTTTTAATGGTTTTTATATATCTCAACACGCCCCCTCACACGAGAGCCTACTGGGCTTGAAGGGTGGACAATGCACAGGCTCACCTACCTGTGCGAACAAAGAAATTTCACTTGAAAGAAAGTGGAGGGCGGCGAGGATCGAACCCGGGACATGAGGCTCTGATACCATGTAAAGAACCACTTCAATCCAAAAGCTTAAGCTAGTAGGTGAGGGCTTTTTAATGGTTTTATATATCTCAACACGCCCCCTCACACGAGAGCCCACTGGGCTTGAAGGGTGGACAATGCACAAGCCCACCTACCTGTACGAACAAAGAAATTCCACTTGAAAGAAAGTGGAGGGCGGCGAGGATCGAACCCGGGATACGAGGCTCTGATACCATGTAATGAACCAATTCACCCAAAAGCTTAAGCTGTTAGGTGAGGTTACATTAATGGTTTTTATATATCTCAACACGCCCCCTCACACGAGATATATAAAATCAGAATATAAATCATTAAAAAGGCCCTCATCCAATACCTTAAGGTTTTGGGTTGAAGTGGTTCCTTAACAAATATAGACCTTTCATACTTGTTTTGCACCACATTTTAATTTTGTTACTGTACCCACACCAAAGTCAATTGATGATTACATTTCTTGTATTTCATTTTGATTAACATGAGGATGGCAGGAGCACTGAATCCGCCAAGACATATGATACATGCTCCAACACAAAAACCCAAACACAGCCACCAGTGAAGTTATCAGGAGTGGCCTCCAAGTGATGACCATCGTAATAGTCATATTATGGCTCTATTCAATTCTAACAACCACGATTAACCTTTTAGTCCTGGTTTCAAATTCAGTAATAACTGACTATATACAAGAACTGCTTCACTTCTGGAAATTTTAGACCCCCAAAAAAAAAAATCAGAAATACTTTTGACTTTTCCTCCATCTCAATTCACAGAATTGCAGTATTTTGCACCTTCAGGCTCCAGCATATTTGCTTCCTGTTTTCTTTACCATAAAGCACACATTCAATCAGGTTTTGTAAATAAGCCAGACAAAACAGCAAAGCAGTCCCAAACCCAATGAGATCAAGTTCATGTCCAGATTATTGTAAGAGACCCTTTACCAATCAAAATGAGACCTTTGTGCTAGCCCAATGAAAAGAAAGATGTCCTAATGTGATGCTGGAGAATGCCTCTACCTTCAAACCATAACCAAGCAAGACTACTTCCCGTGATAACTTATGGTGTACCCAGTGCAGCAAAACTAGGCATGCTAAGGAAAATTGTTTTAAGCCCCACTGTAAGGAAAGAGTGTTGAATCAGATAGAACAGAGGCAGAATGAAGCCAACTTTCTGTCCATGGAGAAGGAAGCAGAACCTTTGATTTCAGACAAAGTTGAGGTTCAATCCTCGACAAAGAAGAGATCAAGAAGTTGCGATGCTTTCTTGGAACCATAACAGCTAGCTCAAGCTCTCTCCACGTTCTGGTAAGTGTCTAATTTCTGACACTCTTAAAGCCCATAATATAGTCCCATAGTCATGGATGATAGTGTCTGGTGCAGCTGACATGACTAACTCCTCACAATTTTTTAAAACAAACAAGACCAGTTCTAATAGACAGTCTATCTTTGTTGGAGATGGAAAATCCAGCACAATTAAGGGACAAGGTAATATCGCCCTTACACCAACACTCAATGAAAAATGCCCTCCATGTTCCACAAATCTCCAGCAACCCTTTCTCAATTCACCAACTCACTAAGAGCCTTGACTATCTGGTTATTTATAATCCCTCTTACTGTGTGTATCCGGATTGGGGAAATATGATTGGATATGATAAGGAAAGGAATGCATTACATTATTTTGAGAACACATACCCTTTCCGATGTGTGTGTGTGTGTGCCGGATCAGAGGTTGGGGAAATATGATTGGATATGATAAGGAAAGGAACGCATTACATTATTTTGAGAACACATACCCTTTTCCGATGTGTGAATAACACATACTCAGTCCAGAACCCTTATCGTTCATAAAAATAAAAATAAACAATTATTTCCTGTTAAAACATTTGGCAGTCATCTGAAAACAGCAAAGTGCAGAAATAAAGGTGTAGTATTGAGGAAAAAGTGAAACATTAGTAATACCTGGTGCCTCTCTGCTGTTAATTTAGATCGACGAGAGTCTGACAAGCCAAGTGTTGAAGGGGCAATAAGTTTTGTGGGTGTGGGTGACTCCTGCATCAAATTGGAGCAAATGAAAAACATTTATGATTGAGTTAAGCAAATACTTTCAATAGAGGAAGCCAAGAAAGCTAGCATCTTACAAATATGGACTTTCGTTCAGTGCGGGGGGCTATTGCACTTGAATATTTCTGTTTCAAAAATAAAAGTAAAGTAACTAATGTTACTATACCATAATTTTCATTTCTTCAACATACCCAAAAGCATATCACAAATATATAAACTGTCTAGGAATGGAAACCCAAAGATACAAATATATAAGGAAAAATGCAAAACAAATTCTCTATAGACATTTACTGATGTGAACGTCTATATGTATGAGGAAACTTACTTCTGAAAATGACTTTGCAAAACCTGGACGGTTACTCTTAGGAGATACACTTAATGCTTTCTGACTAAGCACATGATTTTCATCCTCTAAACTCAATAGCTTTTCCTCAAGACTACATTAAAATACAAGTAGAAAAATAAGTAATTTGGAACAAAAACACACTAGCTCTACTTAAGTAAACCACTGCACATGAACCATCAAAATTTATAAAAAAGTTAAAATCTATTAAAGGCAAACAGGAAAAAGCAGTAGAATGGGAAGACATAACAGCGCTGGCACTCAGAAAATAACTCAATTTGTAAAACAGGAGAAGTAAGGGCAGAAGAAAAATCACCTTTTCACATTTTGCACAAGTTGAGAGCACTTCTGTTCGAACTCCCCCATTTTCTTTATGGTATCATCATGGTCTTTTCTAGCATTCACAAGCTCAAGCTCCAAAGCTCTGCTCTTCTTTTCAAAGGCATCCAAAGAACCCTACAAATGTCAGCCAAGAAATATAATGTAACAGAGTTTATTAGAGAAAACAGGAAAAGATTAAAGTGACATATGACGGATGAAATTTCCCCCAGCAAAAACTTTCTTCTAATGCAATACTGACTAGTTTCTAGGCACATCATATTTATGCTATAGATTAGCAGTTTAATATTCTCTAGACAGCAACAGAACAAGCCATGCTGAGACATCAAGGATTTGCACTAATTGCATGATAAGGCTTGCACTAATTGCATGTGTAGGAAATTATCCAACTTCAATCATTCAATCTCTCTCTCCCCCAAACTTCCTTTTTCTTCCTCACCTAGAAGGTCACAAGCACAATTATCATCATCCTTACCTTACTCCAAAAACCCAAATATTACAAGCCAATCACAGTACCCCTGCCAAATAAAAAGAAAAAACCTAAAAGGAAAATAAATAAAAGCAATGAAGTGAAAAGAATGCAAGGGATGAATGATAAAGCAGTATATATATCCTTGACCTAGAAAATGAGATTATTATATGCTGAATAAAGATGTAGCAGCCATCAAGGGCATGTATGATCCCACTTAAGTCTCTCCTAATCTTTGGAGGGGGGGAAAGCCCATAAACTCCCCATCCATGTTCAACCCATGAACATGGAACCTGGAGATGAACCAAGTGAAATTACTTTTCTCAGCCCATGAACATAAAATCCAAGCAAAAGATTTCGCACTAGATTGCTCCATGCCATCTCACTCAACTGACAAGAAAAACCCAAACATTTTCACCCCCTTCTGACTTTAATTAAAATATCCAAACCCATTGTTCTAGCACTTTCTTGACCCAGCCTAGATATCTTGCAACCTGCCTTACAAGTTTAATTGTTCTTCTAGCGTTTAACTCCATCTTTCCAATTCAGCTCTACCACTAACCTCATCTGCAACTTCATTAATCTATCCTATATCACCCACAACCATGCCCCCATTGTCTGCAAATTATATAATTTTCTGCACATATCATATAAATTAAAAAGATAAGCTCTTGTAAAAAACAATAGAAAGAAAGAGAACAGATTCGTAAAGTAATTCAACCCAAATTCTAGACCACATTGACCAGAACAAAAATCTAACCATATAATTTGCATGGAAAGAATAATTGAAATTTATAAACCATGAAAATCAAACAAACTCAATGGAACACAACCATTCAATATCACATGAAGCACCTTTAATAGAGCATTTTCCTTCCGCACTTCATCCATTGCAACTAGCTCTCTTTCTAAAGCAGATTTTTCCTTTACTGACAATTGCAACTGATTTTGCAAAACTGCATTCTTGTTGCACTCATTAATTGTAGCCAATTTAGCTGCATCTAATTCAAGATTCAGAGCTTCTAATATCTTCTGAAGTTTCGAAATCTCAACTTGCTTAGCCTCTTCATTAGACACCTGCATAATAATCCAGATTACATTATCACAACTTCCACAAATCTCACCTCCATAAAGCACACTTTTTTTAATATAGCCAAAATGATCTGACGGACATGTCAGACCTCAGGTCTAACATTCACACAGAAGAAATAAAATAACAGAAAATTTAAAAATATAACCAATAATTTACAGCAAAATATGGCAATCATGCATGAGGACCTTTTTTTTTTAATAAAAGAAGTTGAATTAGAATTAGAAAGATAAAACAGTATAAAAAGATTGAGGATAAGTAATCCTCAGACCAGAGAAGAAAATCAAAACAGATACACAGAAACAATAGTCCTATAACACTAATCAGTGAAATAGAGCTGTCCAATCTCTTTGCATATCCGAAATACTGTCGAATTATTAGGGACATATAAGATGAAAATATCAATATATGCAGCAGAAGCATTACTGCACTACGCAACCTCAAATCCAGTTTGTCATTTAAATAATTTGAATCCCAAAAACAATAAATTCATGGCATCAGCAAGAGATGAACTAAGAACGTGTGGGGCAGCAACAAAATATCATGTCTCAAAACACTTTTCCATGTACAGGGACTCAAATCTGAACACATAACCTATCCATAAGATCTTTTTTCTGAAAGTAATACCCTTATTTTTTTTTCAAGATGCAAACGCCATGTGAGCTCTTCCAATTGCTTCTCAAGTTTATTCTTAGCTAAACGCAGGGCTCCGGCTTCATTAGCCTCCTGGCAATGGCAAATTATAAACAATTAAGGCACTGAACAACTTTTAATACATTCCCCCTCCCCCACCAAAAAATAAAATAAAAGGAAAAGGAAACCTTACTTGTTTTAGTCTGCGAAGTTCTCTTTTTGCCTGTCTACACCGCCAAAGGCATTGTATTGCCACAATTGAACCTTGATGTTGTCGGAAGGCAGCCCGTGCCTTGCACATCCTCCAATAGGCCTATATATCAAGGTTACATATGATAAAAAAGATAATATATCAGAATCTGATAGAAAGTAATTAGTTAGAATATTCAGTTATTTAGTTCAAATGGCTATGCTTGAGCTGTCAAAGTTGTTAGAGCTAGAGAATTAGTTTAAATAGTAAAAGAGGGTAGAAGAGGGGAATTCAGATTTGCTAGTTTGAAAAGAAAAAAAATAACAAAACAAAACAAAAAACAAAAAATAGAGCAGTGGCTAAGTTGTAAGGGGAAACCCTTAGCAGGAGATTTCTCTCCTTTGTTCTTTGTAATTCGGTGAATCAATACGAAAGGGTTTTTTCTCTTTCTCTTTTTACCGTTTCTCAGTTTTTTCCTTCTAAAAATTCAGACTGTGTTTTGAGATTCCTAACAGAATCCATCATGCTATCTTGTTAAAGAATAATATAAACCATTAAAAAAGCCATCATCCAACACCTTAAGATTTTTGGTTTAATTGATTCTTTACATGGTATAAGAGTTTCAGTGACTATAGGGTCACGAGTTCGATCCTCACCACCCCCCACTTTCAAGTGAAATTAAATAAGCACAAGGCAAAACCAAAAAAATTGGACTTGCGCAATATCCACATTTCAAGCCCAAAGAACTCTTGCTTGAGGAGGTATATTAGAAAATAATATAAACCATTAAAAAGGCCATCACCCAACATCTTAAGGTTTTGGGTTGAATTAGTTCTTTACATATCTAGATAAAAAAGGCAAACAATTGAAAGTAATGCAGAGAACAATTGAAACCAAATATTGTATTATCATGTGCTATAAACATGCAAACATGAGAGATGAAACATCAAAAAATCTGGACTATAATGTTTCACACAATCAACCCAAATTACAAGCATATGCATATGAATTCTAAGTTCCAAACAGAATATGCAAAATGAGATCAAATTATTAAAATGATGAAGATGAATAGGACATTGCTTTGACATTTTAAATATCACACAACAATACATCTACCTCTTGATAAAATACCTGAATTAAAGAAGCAGCTTTGTTTTCTTTTCTATGCAAGAATCTTTGGCGAGTTGTAAATCCACGAACTTTGGATTGTATGATAATAGCAGAAGCATATAGTTTCACGTAAGCATGCCTCATTAGAAACATTCGAATATATTTCTGAATGAAGATAGCTGCTGCTATCTCCCGTTTAGAAGCATATATCTTCCGGACAAGGCATCCTGCATGAACAAAAAACTGATGAGGACCGGGACAATTTTGTCATGAACCGACTCTTTCAAAAGCTTAAACTGTTAGGTACACATGAATGCTTTTACAATATATATCTAACACTGCCCCTCATGGAAGAGCCCTTTGAGTTTAAAGCATGGACAATATATAAATCATCTACTTTGAGTTGAAATTCAACTTTTTATTATAAGAATATGGGCGGCAATTATTGAACTCTGGACCACCTAACCATAGATGCTCTTATACTATGACATGAACCAAGTCTCCCAATAGCTTAAATTGTTATATGAAAATGCATGAATGATTTTATATGATATCTCTAACAAATTTAATTATAGAAGTGGTGATCGCCACATCTACATGTGATATATATAGAATAACAAGTATAATTGAGTTTACAAGGTTATAAAGAGGTTGATAAGCAATTAAGTACAAATCAAGTCTTATCTGAAGCTGAAAAGGAAACTAAATACTGGCATATTACTGATGAAGCTCACAGACACACGTGAATGATGTCTAAGAACAAAATACCGAGAAATATTTATTGACCATAAGTTTAAGAAAGCAATTAAAGAGGAATTATTTTATTAAATGTCAACAAGACTAACCCCGGCAGCATGCTTGAAGAGAAAATGCAGCAGCTCGGATTGAGATGAAATTCTTGCGTGCAATAAATGTTTGCAGTCGGCGCTGAATACACTTTGCAGCATTGTCCAAAACTTCAGCACGTTTATAGTCTAAAATGCCAATTTGACCAGCCCTGAGAAACACTTTAGACCTACCCAACTGAAAAGAAGAAAAAAGATATTAAAAATAAAATCAATAAATGTAACCATCACAAACAGCTGCTTGCATGGTTCCTAAGAAGCAGACCTGAAAATTTTCAAGCTTTAGCCTTTGCAAAATTTTCTGAGTTGCAGCTTTATCATCACAACTGTCAACACAAAGTATAAATAAGCATTGTTGAGAAGAAAGCTCTGAGCTCTTTATTTAGTATGTACGAAGCTTGTATTGTTGTATTTGCATTATATATATATAAAATGCACGTAGAGTAAATTCAAGATAATTCAATGGCAATTCACGCCACGAGAAATTTTTTTCTAGAAATGAGAACATTTTCCTATACTGAAGGAAAAGGAAGAATCATAAATTCAAATAAGCAGATGTAAAACCAACTTGCCTTTTTTCTCTTTCTTTTTGTTCAGCTAATTCAAACCGCCAATAGTATTGCAATAATCATAACCAATCTTTTTATAACCAGACCAAGCTGGCTGTTTCAACCAGATAACTGGAGAACTGGGCCATGATCAGGCCCAGTTTACTCTTTAGAACTGTTTAGGTATAATTGTTTAATAACCAAGTAAACCAGCCAATCGCACAGCAAACTAGAGAACCAATGCAAATTTTTATGGGAGTGATTCAAAGGCTCCCACTTCACTCTCAAAATCAAGTTCACGGTCAGTGTGGACTGTGAAGACTATATCCCGCAACCTCATGGGATACTTCTACACTTCCTCTCACTTAAGGATTTGGCATATCAATGCTAATAAAATATACTTTTATTTTGTATAATTTAATAAACTTCACAATCTTTTACCCACATATGTGTATATTAACTTTGATCAGGTTAAGACTCGCTCAAACTTGGTCAAGCTTTTGAGCCTTGAATCTCGCCCTGTAACAGCAGAATAAACTGCTATATGAATTTTAGTAAATTCACCTTGAACCAAGCTTTTCTGACAAATACAGTTCCACAATATACCAAAATAAAAACAGCAAAAATCATGTAGTATTAGGTATAGAGTTAAACTGCTATATGAATTTTAGTAAATTCACCTTCCATCCATAAATTCAGGAGCTATTAATCCAAAGCGATCTACAAACTCTGAGTAACTCCTTCGAGTGGGGTAACCAGCCAGACTTATCCGTACAGCCTCAAGGACACCCTGAATAAAATAAAGTCATGGCAAAGAATTGCTTAACAAATGTGAATCTGCTAGGAAGTAAATCTAGATGGACAATTATGGCTGCCTTATTTGCATCAAATTTTGAATCAAGCACACAGCATTTTTGTGTGCATCTATCAATTACTAATAGGGTATAAAGTAAGAGTGGGGAAAAACAAAATACATTAAAACAATAAATTAAACTTTGAAATGCCATTAGAAAAACCCTTGAATTTACTTCAGTAGAAATAACCCAGCTTCCAGTTTAACTGGGCAGACTTAATGATCCTCGGCTCAATACAATGCACTAACAGAGACAAAAGAAATTCATCCTAACCCAAAAGCAAAAACAATAAAAGTAACCTGTGATCTGTAAGGTAAAATTGGTGCAAAACATTGGGTAACAACAACAGCTCCGACTGATGACATAATCAGTAAGACAGCAACCAAGGAAACAATTTTAAATAATTGACATAATGGCAATCTATGTCTTTATGTGAAAGATAACAGTAAATCAGCTAGAATATCTAAACTACTGACCCCACAGCGTAACTGGTGTATGACGCTGGTATTCTCAAACTGTTGGGGTCGATTCAAAGAGTTTGGCTTGATACATCGAATGTAATGAGGCTCTGTTTTGTTAAGCGTTTCCATGAGTGCTTGAAGTTGTTGCTGAGGTCCCCATCAACCATATCCACACACAGACAATAAACAAAAATGATCAGCAACATAAAGTTAATGTTCAAATACTTTAGTCTCCTATACAATTTGTTTATCATAATGGATCACCTTAAATTCAGTAACACAAAGGATATATATATTCACACCTTAAATCTGGAAGCCACAGAAGAAAACTTGTATGATGACCTTGAAGATTCCTCTGGTAGCATAGGAAAAAGACCCGACACAAATGGGTACTTTGAAGAAGATAATAGATTACAATGTTCTACAACTACATAATCACGATTTTTATCTAAGAAGGTGTCTGTATGGTAAGTGACCTGCATAAAAGCATCGGAAGATGTTACATCACAACTCACAAGATTTCATTTTCAAAACAAGAGAAATTACTGCAACACTGAATCACCTTTCCAGCATAATGAGAAACAGTAAAATCTGTTTCTGAAAACTTTTCCTTGTTTAACCTAGGGTGGGACCGGAAATGCTGAAACAACCTGGTTGAGAATGTTTCATGTGTAGATTTTGGAAACATGCTGAAAGGAGACAAATTCAGGATTAGAGATAATTTGCAAGAGAGTAATATATAAATAAATACACAACAATTCATGTTTAAGAACTTAATTTGTACCAAGCTTCATCTAACAGAGCAATGATACCAATGGGTTTCTGCAAAAGAATACAGTAAAGAGTCCATAAGAAACTGAGATCCAGTGGGGGTAAAAAAGGCATACGCATCAGTATGATGCAAAATTGCAAACCATAGAATTTCACTTCCAGACAAAACCACATAATATTCTTTTGGCATGATTGTGGTCAAGTGAATCCTATATATACAGGTCTTACCAACTTATTCTTTGTAAGAACCCCATACAACAGTTATTCCCAACGTTATGTCAAAGTCATATATATCATGTCAGTTTCAAACATTAGACCCATAGCTGAGTAGCTGCCATCCTAATCCAAATCCTCTGTTTTCAATCAGACAATTGACTAAAATTCATTGCTTGTTCACAATTCCTCAGCCACATTATTTCAGATAGAGATATTATCCTTGCCACATATTATGCATGAAACATGCAATCTGTATGATATGCATAATTCTACATGCGAACATAGAAACATAGAATTTAGAAAACCTTCACCTAAAGAAACAATTAAGTGAAAACCTTTTCAATCAAATCTAAAACATCTTGGTTGTCTATAAATTCAATGTAACTCCAGTTAATTTCTTCTTTGCTATATTCCTCCTGCTCCATCTTGAATACATGCTGGAAGAAATGAGCAGAGACAGAAGTTATAAGAAAATGACAAAAGAAACACATTCACAAATCCAGATTAAGACATTAAGGCATTAACTTGGGGAATGCAAATTAGCATACAATAAAACTCTTGTATACCTGATTAAAATGTTGCTGAAGCTTTTCATTTGCAAAATTGATACAGAATTGCTCAAAACTGTTGAAGCAAATGTTATTGGATTAAGCAAGGCAATCATGTTAACAAAGCGATCCAAATTAAAATAACAGCAGCAGAAAAATCAAATCCTAATAGCATATATACAAAGAAATAATCCAAAGATGGTACTAACAAATTCAAAAATCTGAGCACTGAGCATTTTTTCTACTAGTGAAAGTACTAAAGCTTTCAAGAACACTAGAAAAGTGGCAAGTATTTATAAGAAATTAAAAATACATGACTGACCCATGCACCAAGATATTCCAATACTTCAAATGCACAGTTAACCCACTCAACTCAACTCTCCACAATCCACATAACCAAAAAGAATATTCCTCCTCCTTCAAGAGATAAGTGATTGGCAACAACTTACCTATTATCCTTAAAGCACTCAAAACCATATATATCCAAAACTCCAATTTGCATCTGGGAATTGATATCTTGCCCAACAGAACTATTGATCTTATCAACAAGCCTGGTAGAACAACAAAAATAAATATAACTTTCACCCAAAACTGCAAGTATTTATAAGAAATTAAAAATACATGACTGACCCATGCACCAAGATATTCCAATACTTCAAATGCACAGTTAACCCACTCAACTCAACTCTCCACAATCCACATAACCAAAAAGAATATTCCTCCTCCTTCAAGAGATAAGTGATTGGCAACAACTTACCTATTATCCTTAAAGCACTCAAAACCATATATATCCAAAACTCCAATTTGCATCTGGGAATTGATATCTTGCCCAACAGAACTATTGATCTTATCAACAAGCCTGGTAGAACAACAAAAATAAATATAACTTTCACCCAAAACTGGGCATTATAAGAAAATATATGATCATCAATTCTGCATTGACCATAAGCATACCAATCAAATAAATGAGCATAAACCGTTTTTGCCAGAGCATCCCGGCCAGCAAGAGCAGCATTACAATCAAGAGTTTTGACAATATTTCCTTCTCGGGTTTGTATTGAACGGGTGCATAAAGTTGCTAGCAGTAGGTTCAAATCACACCTACACAAGGAAGTTTTGTAGCCATTCCATTAAGTTCAACAAAGGATGAAAACTTCTACAAAATAATGACCATTAATGACCATTCATTATATCTTAAGGAGAAACAACCAAACATCCAACTCATTTTGGTATTTTTGTCATTTGTTCAATAATATAAAAATAATAGGCATTGTTACCAAAAAAAATTAATAATAATAGGCACTACCTGTTTACAAGAAATAAAATCACTCATGGGACGAGAAACCAATGCTACTTATTCTAAAGCTTGGTTACTTTCTTGGGTATATCTGATTCTTAAAGCTTAATGCAGCCTATCTTAGCAAAGTCAATACTTGATAGATTAACACATGGCATGTTACTGTTAGTCACTTATGATAGTTAGTAATGTCTGTTACTGTCTGAGTCAGACAGTTAGCAACTGTTGCAATCATAGAGGTGTGCATAACAACATTCCCAAAAATATTTTTTATATTCTGGGGAACAAAAATGGTTGGAAATAATGTTTGATATAACCAGTTCAGTTTTTTGTTCGAGAGAATGAACCTGTTGTCTAGGAACACAAATTGACAGATACAAGAAACGACCTTTTTGGTTTTTTGCTCCCTAGCACACCATTTATTAAATGTTCACATCATAGAATGTGTTATAAGGACTAAATACACAATAAAAGGGCCGATCCAGTTCAATACCCACTCGTGAGTGTCTGGGGAAGGACATACGCGTCAAGCCTTACCCCGCTTTTGCGGAGAGGCCGAATCGAAGCCGGGACCTTGGACATCACGGTAAGCATGCTTACCACTGAGCCAAGCCGGCCCTTCGACTAAATACACAATATTTATTAAATATACTATTTACAAAATATATATTCTCTCTCAGTGAAAATAGAAACAAATTGTGTTACGAAACATTTTTTCCCAAGAACTCTTTCTAAGCATAGAAAATTAAAACATATATATATATATATATATATATATATTTATCTCCAAAAACAAGGTTAGAGAACAGAATGCTTGTCATGCATACCCTAAAAAACTCATGTAACATTCAGAAGATGAATGAAACAGAAAGATTCAGAGCCTCTCTAAGCTCACATTCTCTCATTCTCTTCTATTTTCTCTCACTTTCTATTATGGTATCAAAGCCCTAATCTAGGGCCTGATCCTGATCCTGTGGTTTCACCACTGTTATTGTTAGTCAATTATGATAGTTAATTATGTGGCTAATTGTTTCTGTTACAGTTGAGACTATAAAAGACTCTCATGTATAACTCGGAAGACAAATAAAACAGAAAGATTCAGAGCCTCTCTCTAAGTTCACATTCTCTGTTTGTACATTTTCTTTCTCTTTCTGCTATTTTCTTTCACTTCCTATTAATACTCAAAAGTAGTTGAAAAATGAAACAGTATTCGGTATACATTCCTAGTCAATGTTGAAGATAAAAAATTTACTATTCCCTCATTTCCCTGCCAAATTTTACACACTGTTCATGCACTCTACGGAGTCATATTATCAAAATCTAATATAGCAATATCATGAACAATTGCCAAAAAAAAATTATATAATTATTTGGATGCATATAAGCGGAACAGTAACCAAAATGTCACTATTCATCAACTTTTTTGCCTAAATGCCACGCGAACAGTGTTATTTCCCAATCTGCCACGGGGGCACGTTCGCTACCTGGTGTAGCGAACTCGGTTTGCTGACGTGTCACGTTTCTAGTGGACACCAAGTTCGCTACACGGGTACCCAATGTAGCGAACTTCATACCTTTTCTTTTCTTTTTTTAAACTTGGTACTTGTTATCCACTAGAAATGTGACACGTCAGCAAACCGAGTTCGCTACACCAGGTAGCGAACTTGTCCCCATGGCAGATTGGGAAATAACATTGTTCGCGTGGCATTTAGGTAAAAAAATTGGTGAAAAGTGGCATTTTGGTCGGTGTTCCCAAATAAGCTATGTTGCACCGACACTGACATGGGACACGACGACACATTAATTCTAAAAAGTGTCATATTTCGACACGGGACATGTTTTGATATTAAATAATATTTTTAATATATAATATAATTTATATATAATACATATAACAATTCATAATAAGTCACATAACCAATTAAATATTCAAATTTCATAATATAAATATAAACAAAAATAATTTTTTGTACCTTGTTAATTTTTTTTGTCAAATTTCATAACACAAAAAATTGATTTATAAATTATTTTTTTTATGTTTAGTTAATAAAATAAAATTAAGACTATAAAAAAAAAACGTGTCGGAGCGTTGACTGCGTGTCGGAAAAAGTTGACTACATGTCGGAGAGTTGACCGCGTGTCGAACGTGTGCCGGACAGTCCGACACGCATCTTTTACCAAAAATAACGTGTCCGGGTATCAGAGAAAATAAGTGAAATGAAGTTCGCCAAGTTGAAATATAATATATATAAATTAAATAATTTTCCAAACATGACATAAACCACCTACCTGAAAAGATTAGCAGCCATCTGCAAATGAAATCTTGATTTTTCATCCTTAATTACTGACGAATCATGCTCTTTTCCAGGAGAAAATTCAATGTTTCCCAAATGTAAGATTGCAGCTAAGGTACTAAATATGGCGTCCTGGTAAGAGGCAGAAAGGACAACTATAAGCAGAGGAAAAGCCGTCAAAAAAATTAACCACTACAGCATGGGATAAAGTGAAAGATACACTAATGGATAACATCATTGCACCTGATCCTCAAGACTTATGCCAACAATATCCATTGCTCTCCTCGTCTTCATGTATTCTTCAGCACTGCTAACCCCATCTAATTCATAGACTTTACTTTGATTTAAATAGTGGAAGTGGCTTGGATGTCCTAACTTATACTTCTCTACATCCTAAAAATGAGGCATTCCAATTACAAAGTATAAAAATTAATACTTTGACCATGACATAAAGAAAACAGTAACCTGCACATGCACAATGCAAAATATAGCATTACGCTACAATACTAACACCAAAATATATAATCAAATAAATACTTTGTAAGGGATTGAATACCCGTTCAGATGCACACAATTGATAAAAGCAGTGATAGTTTCTTTCTGGATCCCTTATCTGCACAACTCGTGATCTTTCCAGTAAGTAAGTCCTAATTGCAGCACCAGATATTCTACCGTTTGAATCAAACTGGATTTCAACAAACTTCCCAAAACGGCTGCAACCCAAAAAAAATAATATTAATAATAATAAACAATAGGAGACTATGAGCAATAACAACTTCAACGAAAGAGTATTTCACATACTAGTCTGTAATACTGTTAGAGAATAATATAAACCATTAAAAAAGCCCTCAACCAATATCTTAAGGTTTTTGGTTGAAATGATTCTTTACATAGTATCAAAGCTTCAGTGATCACAAGTCACGAGTTCAATTCTCACCACTCCCCACTTTCTAGTGGAATTAAATAAGTACAAGGTAAACCAAAATTGAGCCTGTGTAATATCCACGCTTCAAGCCTAAAAGGCTCTTGCGTGAGAGGGTGTGATAGAGAATAAAATAAACCATTAAAAAGACTCTCACCCAACACCTTAAGGTTTTGGGTTGAAATAGTTCTTTAGAATTACTGTTTCCATGAAGATGTAAAACCCTGTTAAATCATTCAGAAAATTGGGTATTTAAAATGACTGGTTTTCCATAAAAATATTGGCACATAAATATGTTTCCATAAAATTCAACTCAGATTTTGGATGGATTGGATTGGATAATAGAAATGACTAAGTTATGTAATTACTAGAGATAGGATACTTTATATAAATAAAAATTTAAGACCAGATCCTAAAACAGCCCAAAGACTAAGTACAAGCTCATTCCTCAGAATCTAAGGGGGAAGAGAAATAACCTAGAAATTGGCAAAAGATATAAACTAAAAAGAACCAAGTTCACCTTGAATTGTCATTCCTGACAGTCCTTGCATTGCCAAATGCCTCTAAAAGTGGATTCGACTGAATCAAGCAAAAATTGAAATTAACATCCCATATTGATGCCTAAATAAAAATTGCAAGGAATTAATCACCAAACTCAGGATTGATTGTATTCAATGATAGCTTACTTCAAGAACTTGTTGTTCAACTGTTCTATCATCGCCAGCAGCACGCCCACCAACAAAGGTAAGATACTGCATAATCAATTTTGTCGTCTCAGTTTTACCAGCACCACTTTCACCGCTGACCAGGATAGATTGGCTTTGACCTTCATTCATCATTGCTCTAAATCATGACCAACAGAAACTCTTTAATTTGCAACATAAAATGAAAAGTAGCAAATACAACAAAAATTCAAATACAACGCGAACACACCAGACCAAATGCATACTAACCTATAAGATGCATCAGCAACAGCAAATACATGTGGACTAAGCTCACCAAACACAGCTCCCTTGTACTGCTCCATCATATGGATATCATACAAATGAGGAAGCTTTGTGAATGGATTAACAGCTATTAAAATGCTGCCTGTATATGTCTACGAAAGACAAACGAGTCAGGTAAAAAGCATAAAATAGTACAGAATGCGTTATGTGAAGAAAAAGTAAATCATATATTCGTGTATTCGTTAAAAAGTTCTTTAAGTGAAATTGCTGAAAAAGGAAACCAAAGTGTTAACAGCTACTGATTATATACTAATTTATGCATTTGTAAAGGACTTGTCAGTATTAGCTACCTGGTCAAGTAAGTAATACACCAGTGATAACCCACCATAAAAGCCCTCATAAATGAAAGCATTAATTTCATAAACAGAAGTGACAAGAAAACACATGTCAGCTTATCATATGATTCTTAGGAATACTCACAAAGTGCAAAGTAGCTAAGGGCTTGTTTGATGAACAGGATAGGATAAGGACGGATAGAATAAGACTTGAGAGGGTTGGATAAGAGTAGGAAATGATTAATACATGATAAGCTCAAATTCCATCTCGTGTTTGATATGCACTAGATAAGTAGTCAAATATGATTATGTTATCTTGTGTTTGAAGGGAATTAGACAGCATCGAGACATACCGATATAATATAAATAAACACAAATATCCTTTATAACATGATTTCATATAATTTTTTAAAAATTGATTTTTAAATTCCTCTTTTTTCTTTCGACTTATTTATAGATTAATTAATGTTTACTGCACCAGTGATACCCCACCATAAAAGCCCTCATAAATGAAAGCATTAATTTCATAAACAGAAGTGACAACAAAACATGTGTTAGCTTATCATATGATTCATAGGAATACTCAGAGTTCTAAGTAGCTAAGGGCTCGTTTGATAAACAGGATAGGATAAGGACAGATAGAATAAGACTTGAGAGGGTTGGATAAGAGTAGGAAATTATTAATACATGATAAGCTCATATTTTATCTCGAGTTTGATATACACTAGATGAGTAGTCAAATATGCTTATGTTATCTTGTGTTTGAAGGGAATTAGATAGCACCGGGATATAATATAAATAAACAAAAATATCCTCTATAACATGGTTTCATATTATTTTTTTAAAATTGACTTTTAAACTCAACTTTTTTCTTTTGACTTATTTATAGATTAATTAGTGTTTAAAATTTATTAAAAGAAAAGAGAAAAATCATAACTTTAAATAAAATATATAAAATAACTTGAAAAAATTTCAAAAATTAAATTAATTTTTAAATTGATTTTAAATTTTTATGTATGTGATAGTATTTATATAAATTTAGAAATTTGTTATTTGTTCAAAGTTAATGAAAAATAAATTTCAGACATGCACATCATGGTGGCGGTGGCAGTGGCACTGGTTGGTAGTGATGGTAGATGCGACGACCTTGGTGCTGGCTGCTGGTGGTGGTGTCTAGCCAATGGAGGCAGTGGTGGTGGCTAGCCGGTGGCAATGATGGTGGTTGGTGACGTCAGCGGCAAAGGCGAAGGTGGTTGGCTTGTGGCGGTGGCGATACTGAGACTGACTATCATGTTGGTAGGGAAGGTTAAGAAGGCAGAGTTAAATTTGGAAGAATAATTTCCTATCCTATGCTATTGAATCCTAACCATGTCCCTATTGGTATAGCTTATCAGGTGACACTGTGACAGGATAAAATGTGCCAAACTGGCCCTTAGAGTAACAGTTCCACACCAGAGCCCAAATTTCCAACAATAACAATATTTACAATGATAATTTTGTACAAATGTGCCAATCTCGAATGTCGAACTTGGCTCACCAAACACAATTTGACCTTTTCAGTTTCGTGCAGTGAAATAAGACAAATCTAGACTCACAATAAATAAAGATTGAGAACATGAAGAATAAACTCAAGGACAACCCTAATTGATCATCTAAGAAAGTAATAAATCACTTCAATTAACACTCACATAAATATCATTCAGTGCGTATCTCCTCCGAAGATTGTACAACACCCCCGGCTCATTCAAGCAAGCAAGCCTCGTCATATCTTCGACTCCCCCATGCTCATCTTCATCCGCATCCCTAGGAAGCAGTTTCTCAGGAAGAGCAAGAACCTGCACAACAGAAACTCGCAAAACCAACATTGGAGTTATTCGCGACCAGTAAAAAACGCAATTAGGCAAAAACAAAACCCTCACCGTCTTGCCAGAAGCAGTTGAAAGGCGAACTTGCTTTCCAGCATATTCGAGTACTTCAGCAGGCACCCAAGCCAAATCTCTGTCAGGAACCCAAACCTTAGCGCCGTTGCGCAGATTCATTGCGGGTTGCTCCTGCAATAGGGAAAGTGATGAATTCAAAAGTGAAACCCTAAGGTTAGACTTAGACCTAGAGTTAGGTGCAGAATTGCAGATGGTTGGATAGTAAGGTTGAGGAGGTTCTGCTGAAATTTGGGGTTCCCGCCCTAACAGGTTAAACTATGAGTCAAAAAAATGGCTAAACTGCACAGTATTTATATCGTATTCGACACGTCACCACCATGTCTAGAGTGTGTATGTGTGCCGGTGATTTTCGATTTTTTTCACCTTTTCATATTCATTTTCTCATTTCTTTACGATCACCGTGCTTCATTTTCTTTTTCTTTTTTTCTTTTTTTGGTAATCATTCTCTTCGTTATTTCTTTCCTTTTTTGGAAACACATTCTCTTTTTTTTGTTTTTTTTGTTTTTTTTTTTTTTCGAGATACCATTCTCTTTTTTCTTTACACTCACCGTTCGCTCCATTTTCATTTTTACACTTTCCTTTCACTCCATTTGCATCGGCTGGGTTCAAAATTTTGTAAGTAAAATTTTTTATTTTTTATTTTTTTATAACAAGTAAAATTTTATTTTAAGTAAAGCGCCTTCTTGTACTTTACAAAGAAAAAAAGAATTAGTCCCAAAATTACTAACAAATCTAAAGTGAACCAATTTAATTGAAATTGTAGTCTCTTGTAAATTTAAAAAAGACTCACATTAATTTCTCAAAAGAACTGGATCCACTTTGAATTTAGGCGATTAACTTTTTTTTATAAGGAACTAAAGTAATGACCATATTTTTTATTAGGAACATCGGGAATTTACCTTTTCTTTAGAGGAAGGTTATATTTTATAATTATTTTTCTTACATTCTTTTATAATTGCAATAAAATGGTATTAATTTGATTCTAATTCAAAAATAATAAAGTGGCTGTTAAAAATTGTAAGGAAAATTTATAAAAGTTATAACCTATATCTTTTTCTTAATATGATAAGTGAATTAAGGTTTTACAAATTTATAAAAGTTATTCCATAAATAATTTTTAAATTTAATTATTTTAATACTTAAGGATTTTTAAAATATTTTACCTTTTAAAATATATTTATGTCCTTAATAATTAATGACTAATATTTGTTAATTGTTATGTGACTTTCTTACTTTAAACATATATATAAATTTATATATATATAAATTTTCTATATTTAAAATAAACTCAATAAATAATTAAATATAAATCATTAACTATTCAATACTAATTTTTTTGATTTTAAGGATATTAAAGTAACTCTTCATAATTTAATGGTTGGGAATCGAAAACAAATTGATGAATATCTTTCAAATTTAATGGTATATTATTATTTGGGGAAGGTTATAGTTATAACTTTTTTTTTTACAACCTCTTATAACCATATCTTATTACTGTTGATTTCCGTCAATCAACGGTTATCATTTATTGTGAATTAATAATTAATTAATGAGTTTAATTTGCTAAAATGATAACCGTTTATCCAATAAAAATTGGGAAAAATAAAAAAAAAGTTGTAACTATAGCCTCCTTCTTATTATTTATGAAGATAGAATATTCATACTACCATTTTTTTTACTATGAATCTACTATCACTCTAATAACTGTTTTTGCTAAAAAGTTTTATCCAATAAAAATTGGGAAAAATATTTATCCTTTTAAATGATACAATTTATATCTTTTCACTCTCACAAAGAGGTGGGACCCATACGTTTATTTTTTTTGTCAACTCTCTCTCCTCTTTTATCTATCTTTTTCTCCATAAAAATGACACAACTTTGACATCCTTGTAAATGACACACACTATACCCATAAAAATTATAGTAGTAGTGAATTTGTAGGAATTGAGGTGTTCAAAATCTTATTTCATCTTCCAAAGTTCTAAAATCAACAATAATAGAGAGTTTTAAATTAGTTATCCGTGACACTAAAAGTTATAGAGGAAGAAAAAAAAAAAAAAAAACCCCATGAAAGGCTTGTTTAGAGCAACACCGACCAAAATGTCATTATTCACCAAGATTTCTATCTAAATACCAGGCGAACAGTATTATTTTCCAATTTGTCACGTGGGCAAGTTCGTTATCCCGTGTAGCGAACTTAGTTTGCTGACGTATCACATTTCTAGTGGATAACAAGTACCAAATAAAAAAAAAAGTATCAAGTTCGCTACCCCATGTAACGAACTTGGTGTCCACTAAAAACGTGACACGTCAGCAAACTGAGCTCGCTACTCCGGGTAGCAAACTTGCTCACGTGGCAGATTGGAAAATAACACTGTTCGCATGGCATTTAAGTAAAAAACTTGGTTAGCAGTGACATTTTGGTCACTATTCCCTTATTTACGTTGATCATTAAGAGATTTGTTTACATTAAAATAGATTAAAATGTAATATATTTTTCCTCTTAAAAAATTTAATTTAAGGATTTATATGAGAAAGAAGTATAATTAATCTTCTTTTTTCTCAACAGAAGCACAAATAAAAACAAATTTCATTCTTATCAACGTAAAATAATATTTCTTCCTTCAGTTCTGTTTCTCCTTTTCCTTACGCTTCAATCATCATTATCTTAATTTTTTCCTTTTTACTCAACTTGTTAGTTTGGTAAGAGATAAAAAATTTATAAATCAGTTTTAATACAAATTTACTGATAAAACAAATTCATAAAAAAAAATATCCAACTTTATTCTCATACCAAATTGACCTTTATTTCCAATCCCTATTGATTAATTGTCCGTGAATAAATTGTGCATAATTAACTTTATTTCGATACCCTTTATGTTTAAAAATGTTACTTGAATTACTAAAACAACGTATTTTAGCCTCACAGGCCTGGATATTCGTCTAAGGCATTCAAGAAAAATTAGACCTGAGAGCTATCCACTGATTAGCATGGAAATTCCCCAAGTATGTGATCGAATTGTCTAATTATCAATTGAAAAAGAATGAAATTCTGGTTTTCCTGTCCCCTTTGATACGTAGTAAGGGGTAAAAAAATATTTTAAAATGACTTAATTTTGAGAACTCCTAATAATAAAAAACATTTTCAAGTTAATAATGCCAATAAAAAATAATTACATCAACATAAAAGATATTGGGAATTGCCTTTTTAGTTAAATTCTGAAGTAAATTTTTTGAAATCATTAATATGTCAAAAGATTACGTAATGAGGTCAATGACTTTTTTTTTCAGCTAACGTTATTTATAGTCTTTAAGATTTCGTGAGACGTGCAAGATGCTTGTTGAAAACTTAATGATTGTCTTTTAAGATTTATTATGATATTTTTATAGATTTATTTCACTTTTAGCTACTTATTCTAACAAAATGACTTCTAAACACGTTAGTACAATTAATGCAATATTAAATAAGGAAATATTACTCTTACTCTTATTTTACATCGGATAATTATCTCATGTTATCTCGCTACTAAAATCTCATCCACTTTTTTTCTTTATTATCCTTTAATGATTGGCCTCACGTGGCTTCTCTCTATAACATTCTCTATAATATGAGAGAACTACTCTCATGTGTAAAATGAGAGTAACATGCAAAGGGAAAAAAAATTACCGAGTCATTTTTCCTAGTTTATCCACACGGATAAATTGGCATAAAAAAAAAAATTAGACATTTTTCCTTCTGGGTTAAAAAAAAAAAAATACATTAATTTTTCATTTGATTCTCAAAATCCTCAGGCACTGTTTTGAGAGATTACCTCTCCAAACTTAAGGAAGAGGTGGGCATCAGAGGTGTTCATGGATGGGCAATTCACCAAGTTTGGAGTTTTAAGATTTGCATACTCATCATCATCCTTGTAGCATTGCACTTTAGCATATGATTGTGAATCAGTTAGTGCTTGTATTGGTGGAGTGATGCATGGCACAAGACTTCCCAGTACACGTGTCACCTCATGCATTGTAGGTCTATCAACTGGCTGACTCTTTGTGCATAAAAGAGCGAGCTGATAAACCTTTTTTACTGCTCCCATGTCCTTGCATGAGGCTGTAATATCCGGATCAACTGTTTCCATTACTGCAGCATTAGCTGTCTTGGACAAAATCTATACAATTAAGGAATATAGCTGTTAGTATAAGATAACTGAATATTTAGTTAGGTATATTTGTCATGATCTGATGACACCAAATGAAAGATTTTATTAGATCTCTAATATTTTTATGGGGTTTCCTAATCTCATGTCGTAAGAGAATAGCTATCTCCTACGGTAGACACAACCATGGATGGGGCCCACTTACTTATAAAAAATAAAACAATTAAAATTAAACTACACGGAAATCAATAGGTGTGTAGGTAAAAGATGTTATCTTATGTTGCATAAGATTAATATTTTCCTATTTTTATATCATATCTAGGGGTATAAATGGGTTAGGCCAGCCTACAGGGGCCTACGACCTAGCCTATATTAGGTCATGCTTGGCCTATTATAAATAGTAAAATAGAACAGGCCTAGGCTTTTAAAAATACCTATTTAGAAAATAGGCCATAGGTTATTTTGTACATATCTGGCCTATAAGCCTACAGGCTGGCTTATATCATAATATTTATTTAAAATATAATAAAAAAATTATTATTTTAATAATTTTGAATAATAAAATAATATTATTTTAGTTATTCTTTTAATCGTTGAATGTTTAATAGACTTAACACATTTACACCCCTAATCATATCTAACATATGTTGGGCAGGAAAATCTTACGGCAAGGATAGACCACCGTCAATGAATTAAGTGAGCATAAATACCATAACTCAACCTAAAACCTTACGGAGTTATATGAATGTGTTCTTTCACTTGTATGATGCTCACTCAGTTCATTCTTAACCAATGTGGGACTTCACTCACTCATAGTTGGATTACCCAACAATACAGTCCCTCGTTCAAGAGCTTAGCTTGGAATTGAAAAAGTGATAACTTCTAGCTCATGATGGGGACAAAATTAATAATACCCATCAACACGTTATAAAGATGGAAGCTTTAATAAAAAAAATAAAAGCTGGGATGAGAGAGATATAATATCAGATAGAGAGAAAAAATCATATTAGAGAGAGATCAGAGAGAATGAGATACAACAAGAGCGTAATAGGAATTGATAACAATGATGTTGAGATGATCTCTTATCTAATTAAGGGGAAAAAAGACAAAAAAATAAAATTGATATGATTAGGTGGAAGATTTATTAATAGATTTTAATTTTTTTATAAAAAAATTAAAAAATTACGAAAATGTCATTTGACAGTGTCGGACACGGTCAAATTCGCGTGTCGGAATGGTCAACGTGTCAGAAAACGGTCAAATTCGCGTGTCGAAATCGTCAACGTGTCGAAAAAGTCAACCGCGTGTCGGAGCGTGTTGGAGCGTGTCGCCGTGTCGGAGCGTGTCGGACCGACTCTTCCTATTTTTACAAGTGTCTGTGCTTCTTAACTTATGGCTATGGATGCTAATATTAAATAATGTGGTTCTCCGCTATACTTTCATTTTTTATACAATTTTTATTTTTATTTTAAGAATGCATAAAATAGTTTGCTATAAAGAAAGCCCATGATCAATTACCATAAAAATAAGTATATGAGGCTATGAGCTAATGTTTAAAACAAATACTAATGCTTATAATTTTATATTATAGCAGTGTACTAAATGATTGTGGAAATTTCAATCACTTGGATCTTCATAAATTCTACTGTCACCACAATGACATGGCTATCATAGCATCTCGTTTATATGCATTGAATTCATATAGGACTATACAATATATATGCAAACATCAACGACATTAACTAGATCTAACCTACGTCATAATGAAATAAGAAAATATATATTTACAAATAATAAAGATATTCTAAATATATTCTTTTCAACAAATTCCAAGAAAAATAAAAGAAAGAAAACATGAAAGGTACATTGACCAGCGTGCTACGTTTCCAAAAAAATTACATGGATGTCACGCAAACTTAAAATTTTGCCAAAATAACTCATTTTCATTGGCAACGCCAACGAGTTTCAACTCTCGCGTGACAGAACAAGAGAATCTTGACGCCACAATATATTAGTCATAAAATCAACTCAATTTCAAAAAGTGATAACTTCTAGCTTGAGTATTCGGATCGGGAATTTTTTTTTTTTTGTTTCACGTAAGTTTTTGATATCTATACACCGGAAAATTCTTGACGGATTGTTTTTTAGTGTTGGAGAGTGAAAATAAGAATAAAAATTAAATAAAGTGATTGACATAGATAAAATGTGTCAAACGAGTCACATAGAAGTATTTTTTTTTTTTAAAAATTTGATCAATTCCCCTTCGAATTTTTGTAAGTGCGTAAATATCAAAAAGTTACTTGAAATAAAATATATATGGGTTTTATAATTCTCATGTTGAAGGAGAATTGAAATCTCATGTTGTAGAGATAAAAACATGTGGGACCCATGTGTTAGAAAAATCTGAATGTGGGATCCATGTCAGCACGGAAATCGAAGGGTGTGTAGGAAAATTTGAATTCTCATGTTGAATGAGAATTATAAAACCCAATATATATATCTGATTCAGATACAAGAGCAAAAAATTATAGTATTCCAACGTTTTATGATAAAATTTCTAAAATTTTGTGTCACGTGTTACAAAACGATAGAGCACCAAACTCGTTGTGAATGGCAGCATTCAAACTAAACTTGTTGCCAATGACAACAAGTTTGGTGGCCTTTTATTTCGTGCTACGTAACATTTTAAACTCTTTGCCACTGATAGTAAATATTGGAGATTGTTAATTGGTTTAGATATTAGGAGTTTAGATATTGGAGATTGTTAGGATCTTAGAGATTCTGTTTGTAATTATAGATAATATTTATTTAGGAGTTTAGATATTGGAGATTGTTAGGATCTTAGAGATTCTGTTTGTAATTAGGAGTTTAGATATTGGAGATTGTTAGGATCTTAGAGATTCTGTTTGTAAGAGTACGTAGCCTTTGTATTGGTTTGCCTATTTAAAGGCTTCTTTTGAATATAATAGTAACACAATCAAAATACCAAGTTTATTTTGGTATCAGAGCATTCCTGATAAACCACGCTTTCCGCAAAGTTTGTGTAGACAAGTGTGAAAGCTAGCCCTACGAGTATGGCCAGAGAAGGAGCCAGCAAGTTGAAGCCGTCGGACCCGGCGTCCCCGTATCACCTGGCAAACTCAGATAGCCCAGGCATTTTGCTTACAACTGTATTGCTGCGCGGAGAGGCCAACTACGAAAATTGGGCTAAGCTCATGAAAAACGCACTTAAGGCCAAAAATAAGTTGGGATTCATAACCGGAGTCATGAAGAAACCAGACGAGGAAGACGCAGAAGAATGGCGAGCTTGGGAGATGTGTAACTCGATGATCAATGGCTGGATACACAACACCATTGACCCAAAGCTCCAACCATTCATCAAATGCTTTGATGAGGTGAAGGATCCTTGGGACGACCTAAAAGAAAGGTATGCTGTGGAAAATTTCTCCCGTCAGTACCAGCTCAAAACGAGTTTGGCTAATATAAAACAACTTGGCAGCAGTGTGGGAGAATACTACACAAAGCTGCGAGGAATATGGGATGAGCTTGAAGGGAGCAAAGCTCGCAAGGCGTGTGCATGTGGAGATAAATGTGCATACGCGAAGGAGACTGAAGAAGAGAGGGAACATGACCGAGTCTACCAATTTCTTATGGGTTTGGACGAAACCATATTTGGCAACTTACGGTCACAAATATTGAATAGCTCGCCCCTGCCTTCTGTGAACAAAGTGTATGCCACGGTTACGCAAGAAGAAACTCACCGTAACATAGCGCGTAATCAAGAAGAAAGAGCGCACGTGGTGGGCTATGCATCGCGTGTTGAATCCAAGGAGAAGATGGAGAAAACAGTGCAACGTGTGCCATTTGAGAAACAGACTGAACGGTTCCCATGTCCTCACTGTGGAAAAACTAACCACGATCCTTCCAAGTGCTGGAATATCATTGGATTCCCACCAAATAGAACCGGTGGACGAGGGCGAGGAAGAGGACGTTCGGGGGGACGTTATATGCAGGAGCATGCGCATGCAGCGGTGACTTGGGATAACAACCAACGTGTGATGTCTCAGCCATCTGACACCCCGCAGCAGGTCACTACAAACTCGATGCTGACACCAGAAATTGTCAACAAGTTGATGGCACTGATCGATCAACCACGGTCATCAAGTGAAAAACTCTCTGGTAAGAATACTCAGATCCAATGGCTTGTGGACAGTGGAGCCTCTCGTCACATGACAGGGTCCTTAAACCTTTTACAAAAAATCACAAATATTCAACCTTTGTGTGTAACCTTGCCAAACGGATCTGTCACGTGTGCAAAAAAGGAAGGAACTGTTGTACTTGATGGACAATTAGATCTGGAAAATGTGTTATATGTGCCTCAATTGAGATGTAACCTGATTTCCGTCTCGCAATTGTTGAAACACAACAGAAATATAGTGACGTTTACTGATAAAAGTTGTTCTTTGCAGGACCTAATGCTGAAGAGGGAGATTGGTTTGGGTGAACTTAGTGATGGAGTATATGTGTTTCAGTCCACGCGTGCTTCAGCTTCAACAGTTCGAGCAGGAAAATCTGTGGAGTTGTGGCATAACAGGCTAGGACACCCGTCATATCAAGCATTATCTTTGATTCCAGAATTTAATTTTGTTTTGAATAAAGATGTAATTAATAAGGCATGTGAAGTTTGTCAACGTGCCAAGCAAACTCGATCTGTGTTTCCTTTAAGCTATTCCCGAAGTAAGGATTGTTTTCATTTAGTGCATTGTGATACTTGGGGACCTTACAAGACTTCTTCTTTCTCGGGTGCTCATTATTTTTTAACTATTGCGGATGATTTTAGTAGGAGTTTGTGGGTATATATGATGGCAGACAAAAGTGAAACTTACGATCGAGTAAGTAAATTCCTGGCTATGGTAACTAATCAATTTGGTAAGAGTGTGAAAACAATACGTTCTGATAATGGGACGGAATTCAAATCCAATAAAATAATGAGGCTCCTTAGTGAGAAAGGAATTTTGCAGCAAACCACGTGTGTCTATACACCACAGCAGAATGGTAGGGTAGAAAGGAGACATAGACATATACTTAATGTGGCAAGAGCATTGGTCTTTCATGCAGGTATGCCAGTTGAATTCTGGGAAGAAAGCGTCCTCACTGCAGCGCATTTGATCAACAGAACACCCACAAAAATCCTTCAAGGAAAGTCACCTCATGAAGTACTAAATGGAGAAGCACCAGATTACAGTACCTTGCGCACATTTGGATGCTTGTGCTATGCTAACACCCGACCCAAACCTCATGACAAATTTGCCTCACGGTCACGACGTTGTGCCTTCATTGGGTATCCCACTGGACAAAAAGGTTGGAGATTGCTGGATTTGGAAACACAAGAACGATTTGTATCAAGGGATGTTACCTTTCAAGAAAATATATTCCCATTTCAAGCCAAACCAAGAGATGAGCCTGTGCCTAACTCACCTCCAGCACAACCCGCAATCGACAAGGAGACTATGGTGAGAGAACAACCTTCTGAACTTCCAATTCTTGAGGAACCAGTTTCGGAGGAAAGGGGGAGTGACTCTCGTTTGGAAAAAAGTCCTGATATAACAGCTTTCCAGCCTCCATTAGAAGATCGTCCGATTACAACGGAACATGTAGTGCAGCACTCCTCTCCTCAACGTCAACCACGTGCACGAAAGCCGCCCTCCTACCTGCAGGACTACGCGTGTCATATGGCTGAAACACATTCACCTCCCACCGTCCACACCAATCTCGCCTCAGGTATTCAGTATCCAATGAGTAATTATGTTAGTTTGAATAATTTTTCTGCGCAACATCGAGCTTTTGTTGCAGCCATCGATGCAGGTCAAGAACCTAAAAACTTTCGCGAAGCCATGAATGACTCACGATGGGTGGAGGCCATGAGATTAGAAATTAATGCATTGGAGGATAATGGCACTTGGCACATCTCTGAATTACCTCCAGGAAAACATGCTCTTCCAAGCAAATGGGTCTACAAAATTAAATATAAATCTGATGGAACTGTGGAACGCTATAAGGCACGACTAGTGATCGCCGGAAACCATCAAATTGCTGGAGAAGACTACAGCGAGACGTATGCACCCGTTGCGAAGATGGTGAGTGTTCGGACGCTGCTGTCAGTAGCAGCTGCTAAAAACTGGGACTTACACCAACTTGATGTGCACAACGCTTTCCTGAATGGCGATCTAAGCGAAGAAGTTTACATGCGATTTCCACCAGGTTTCAGCAATGGTTCAAACAATAAGGTATGTCGTCTTGACAAATCTCTCTACGGCTTGAAACAATCTCCGCGAAACTGGTTCTCCAAACTGAGCACATCCTTGACAACGTATGGTTTTGTCCAATCAAGAGCGGACTACACACTGTTTACACTTCAAAGAGGAGCCACTTTCTTGGCCCTTTTAGTGTACGTAGATGATATCATCTTGGCAGGGAATGACACACAAGCATGCAGTGACGTGAAAGCCTACCTCAATCGGTGCTTCAAAATCAAAGATCTGGGACACTTGAAATACTTCTTGGGTATCGAAATTGCCCGTAGCAAGAAGGGCTTGTTCTTATGTCAGCGAAAGTATGCTTTAGACATTCTTTCTGAGGCAGGTCTTAGTGGATGCAAACCATCACATTCTCCTATCGAGCAAAATCATCGCCTGGCTTTGGAGGAAGGGCCAGCATGTGAGAACACTGAACGATATAGGAGACTGATTGGGAAGTTAATTTACCTTACCATTACAAGGCCAGACTTGAGCTATGTGGTTCATATCCTCTCCCAATTTATGCAGCATCCTAAACAAGCACACTTCGAAGCAGTCATACGGGTCCTCAGGTACGTTAAACTAAATCCTGGACAGGGCCTCCTTTTGCGCTCAGATTGTGATCTTAAAATCCATGCATACTGCGACTCAGACTGGGCGTCGTGTCCTCTCACTCGAAGATCTCTTACCGGCTTCTTTATTATGTTGGGAAGTTCACCAATCTCTTGGAAAACGAAGAAACAAGTAACTGTCTCTCGTTCATCAGCCGAAGCGGAGTACAGATCAATGGCAGCCGCTACCGCAGAACTAGTTTGGCTTAAATCCTTCCTTGCCGCCCTTGGTGTCTCTCACTCGACTCCTATGGAATTATTTTGTGATAATCAGGCAGCTTTACATATAGCTGCAAACCCAGTTTTCCATGAAAGAACGAAACATATTGAATTGGATTGTCATTTTGTGCGTGACCATATCATGGCAAATACCATAGTTACTGCTCATGTTCGTTCCTCTGCCCAGCTTGCAGATCTGTTCACCAAAGCCTTAGGACAGCGCACGTTCCTTGGATTTCTTCCCAAGTTGGGCATTTCATCCTTACATGCTCCAACTTGAGGGGGAGTATTGGAGATTGTTAATTGGTTTAGATATTAGGAGTTTAGATATTGGAGATTGTTAGGATCTTAGAGATTCTGTTTGTAATTATAGATAATATTTATTTAGGAGTTTAGATATTGGAGATTGTTAGGATCTTAGAGATTCTGTTTGTAATTAGGAGTTTAGATATTGGAGATTGTTAGGATCTTAGAGATTCTGTTTGTAAGAGTACGTAGCCTTTGTATTGGTTTGCCTATTTAAAGGCTTCTTTTGAATATAATAGTAACACAATCAAAATACCAAGTTTATTTGTAAATTTGTCACCGTGACATTTTGACAAAATCTTACTATAACGTAACATTCATGTAAAAAAATTTGGAAAACGTGGCAACGTGATCAAAGTCCCAGGATTATGTCCTATATTTGTTTGGCATAACTCCAACAAGCGACTGAGAGAAAGAGTTAAAATGACCATAGATCCAAATGAGTGTTAAAAGGTTTGCTTTTGTTACGGGTTCAAACCTTAGCCAAAGCAAATTTTTGAAATTTTTTGAAGGTTTGAGGAAAACTGTCTCTCCCTCAAAGGAGAGGATTAGTCTCACTTTTTCTTCAATAACAATTGTCTAATGCACCATTTGTTCTAATTAAAAGTTAACCTTAGGAGTCCTACTCTAAAACAAGATGTTGGGAGACATTGTATATAAATACTTCCAAAATATCTACAAAAAAAAAAAAAATGACCGTGGATCCTATATATACATGGGGAAATATTTGTCCTTTTAAATGATACAACTTATGTCATTTCACTCTCACAAAGAGGTGGGACCCACACTTTTATTTTTTTTGTCCACTCTCTCCTCATTTATATATCTCATTCTCTCACTTAAAATGACACAACTTTACATTCTTTAAAATGATACACATTTTTCCCATATATTATACATATGTCAGGTTATTGTTTATTTTGAAAAAAAAAACATTTTATAAAAATTTACAAAATAAATCAATTTAAACACACACTTTTATCTATTATTTATTTATCGAAATAAGAAAAAAGGCAATACACCTTAGTTAGTCTCATCATATATGATTAATGGTGATACACAAGTTTTAGAGGTTAATTTACTGATTTGATAAATATTTTTATAATTTTTTAATAAAAAAAGTAAAATCTCTTTTGGATATTTAACAAAAAAAAATACGATCCTCACTTTAATCCCTTAAAAAAAAAAATTAATCTTCTGATCGTTATGAAATTCAAAATGAACTAATAGTTTTTTTTTTTGAATTTATGAGGGACAATAATTTCAACTAAATGAATTTACTTTGAATTTTTCATGATCGACTCAGATAAGTGGTGGACTGTTGAGAACAAATGATGGTTCCTTTAGGAGACTTTGATTACCATATTGGTGCTTGCTCCCTAATCATGACAGAACTGTGGGGTACTATAGTAGGATTGGAAATGGTTGAAGGATGGGATTTAAGAAAGTGGAACTTGAAGGTGATGCAGCTGAAGTTTTCACTATGCTTGCATATCACAATGCAGCTTGTGGGAGGTAACATGTAATCTTATTCCAAGGGAGACAAATATTTGTACTGATTGGTTAGCAAAGTCTGCTCTTCAAAAGGATTCTGGTCTTCGACATCATAGAATCACGCCTGCGGTGCAGTTTTTTAATCAAGACCTTCAGGATCTTATCTCTTGCAGAGATATAGACCTTGGTTAGTTGATTTGTTTGTTTATTTTTTTCTTTCTTGTGTTTATCCGGGGCCATGCCCCTTTATGTTATAAAAAAAAATGTGATTTTTTTGTTGTTGAAAAAACTAATAACTCCACTTGCAATTGTGTGAACCAAATTTATCCTCTCGCTGCAGGCACCAACCATGTCAAATAAAACGGAAAAGCAATAAATTAGGAACGTAAGAGATCAAAGAGGTATAAGTATTGTATAAGTTAAATGTCCCATATATTGTTATAAAAAAAAAATATCCCATATATTATATTGGTATTTTAAAATTAGATAAGTTTAAAAAGATATAAATTGAAAAAATATGGAGAATAACGTAAATTTAAAAGTCTTATACTCATTATTAATCATTGATCTCACCTAACTAATAAATTAAAATCACTAGATACAAATGATATCAAATATTATATAAAAGTTATGCCGGTATAAATTGTCTCCCTAAAAATATATTTTTTTAAAATTGAAATTATAATAAAATCATGCATAATTAATTTAAGTAGAATTCATGAAATATAAGTAAAAATTCTAAAATAAAATTATAAAAAAATACATATTTAATTCAAAAAAAATTAAATTTTAAATATGAAAGTTAAGAATGACACGTGTCATTTTTATTTTTTTTAAAGAATAGGCTACAGAATTAAGTTACTCTCAATATTTTCTACTCTAATTTAAATACAAAAGAAGCAACAGAGTTTAGAAAGAAAAAAAGAAAAAGAAAATTTTAATGTAAAAAAAAAAATTTAATGTAAAAAATTAAACTTTAAAAGGAATTCATTTGAAGTTGTTAACGGTTGGGATTTAGGCAAGAAAAAAAAATGTAGAAATAAAATTTAAAAAATAATTTTTTTGAAAATAGAATTAGCTGAATTTATGAAAAAAGTTTAACATAAAAAATTAAAAGTATTGAAGAATTCGAGTTTTTTTACCCAAAAAAGAGTGTTAAACAATGGTGAAGTCATATATCCTAAACGAGAGTATAACAAAAAAATTATACTAATATAGAGAGATAAAAAGATGACAGTAATACACGTTTTATAAGGATAGAAATTGAATTATAAATCAAGTTAATACCAATATGATAATAAATATGTATTTCTTGAAGAAGAAGAAGAAAAAACCACAGCTATTTCACAGTTCACAGGAATGTTCATTTTATTTTATTTTACAATGAATGCCTCCTTCAAACTGTGAAAGCTCTTATTATTAATCTCAATAACTTCACAAATATTTGACTAAATAGAAAGTCCTAAACATGAACGTCAAAACAAATAAAGCCTGCCAACACAGGGAGCCTACTAGCCTAGCTTTGAAGACAAGACACACTGTTCAAGGCCGAGTGCTAGTAATAAACTAATAAATAAGCAAAGACATCTCTGCAGTCTTAACACAAGCCTGTATTTTGCATTTTGCAAGAGGTCACACTTCCATTCCTGCACTTCATGAGCCTTCGCACGGTTGAGATATACAACACAACTATACACTTTCTTATTTTTATTTATATATTTTTGTTGAACAAACAGCAACACAAAACAGGAGCTTGTTGGTTACAATTCTGATTATGATTTATTTGATAAATGCCGAACTTGTACTCATACTGTCATGATAAGGGTCACCACCTCCGATGCATATTTTGCATTAAATATATCCATGTTCGAATGGATGGAAGATATGTTTAATATGAGATTAGAGTGAGCCCTTTGTGGAGGTCTGAGACCCATGAAGCTGTAGAAGCAGTGAGTTGCCAACCACGAAGATGGAGCTCAGAGCCATCAGTCCTCCTGCGATTAAATATCAAGTGTGACAAACAGAAAAGAACCGTTCCTTCGCTGACATAGAATATACATTCGAAAACACGATACGGTAGGTGCAGAAAATATATCAAGGTAAATAGAGTACAATATAAAAATAGAGCCTTATTTTCCTCGGTATTATATGAAAAGAAACGAGCGGTACAATGTTGCTCACCTGAAAGTGAAGGTGTCATAGCAAAGTCGAATTGGGGAAGTAACACACCAGCAGCAATGGGAATGGCAACAACATTGTAGGCTACTGCCCAAGACAAATTTTGGTACACTTTTGCCATTGTTGTCTGTGCAAGGTCTAGTGCATCGACAACCTGTCAATTAAAAAGTCAGTAAACTAATACGATGGAGAACAATAAGGTGGCTTAGCAAACATGCACAGTAAAGAATATCCCTTATTACCAAAAAAAAAAAAAGAGAGAGTATCCTTATGATTGTGGAAGGAGACATTTCTATACTTTTGAGCAACAATTTAAAATTTTGAAGCTCTAGTTCCATCAAAAGGCATAAAATATGGACAGAAAAAAGAAACATAAGGGAGTTATGTACCAAGAGAGCGAAGGTCAGTGCAAAAAGTGTCACATTTTAAGCCAAAGTATGGCAAAGCGGATTAGGCCAAGCCACATGAAGGCAAACGGTAATTTAACCATAAATAAATGATCCCCACCAAACATATCTTACAACACCATAAACCTTGCTTGAATATAGCGTTACACGAGGTCGTAGCATGGCATATTTGTATATCTTCCAAAAGAATACAAATGATGTGGCCTGCCTCTCTTCCCCCTTACCTTTTATTTCATCATCTCTCCAGTAATAGAAGGTAACAAGCAAAACATTCAATATATATATATATATATATATAGGGGTAAACATTTCTCAAGTAGCTTGAGATAAGTTTATCTCCAGCTAGCCCAAAATTACGTCATTTTGATTAATGAAGGGTGTTTATGTAATTTTAGGTGAATTAATGAAGGGTGTTTCAGTAAAATTTATATGATAAAAAAAAAAAATTACAAAAACACCCTTCATTAATTCACCTAAAATTATATAAACACCATTCATTAATCAAAACGACGTAGTTTTGGGGCTAGCTGGAGATAAACTTATCTCGAGCTGCTTGAGAAATGTTTTTCCTACATATATATATATATATATATATATATATATATATATATATATAAAAGAACTGATTTCATTCATAAAAAAGAACTATATATCACATCATTGTTGTATCAGACAGGCAGATCACTTGTATGCAATTTTAACAATGATGTAAAAAAAAGGATGGTACAACCGAGGCAGCATTCAGAAATGACATACTTGTGAAATTTTGTTCCCCAGAAGTATAATGGATGCTGCATCCGAGGCAGCATTCTCTTGTGCTTCATTCTGCAGAGCAATCCCAACATCAGCTACAGCCAAAGAGGGTGCATCATTTATCCCATCACCTACCTTAGAGAAGGGGAGAAAAAATAATGTCTTAGTAAAATGCCATTTTTCACAAGCGCCCCTCACCTCAAAAAAACTTAAAGAAAAAAGAAATTCACAGTACTACTCTTATAGCGAAAGAATTTTTTAGTGTGGGTTTCTTCCATGGCCATTTTATTCAATTAAGAGAAAGCATAAATATCTTAGCAACTTTGTAAAGAAAAATAAAACAAAATCCAATTGTTTAGTGTTACCAATACAAGCAATATTGAAGACCAAATTCACTGTCATTTTAATTTATGGACTAAGTGCACCTTTTATCATAGCGTGATTCTCTATTTAGCTAAGGTCAATACCCAATATAGAGAGAGTTCCAAAGACAGAGCAAGTGGGAGAAAAGAGGGGGCGGGGGGATTGACTAAGCATAGCTTGTTGGACCCTATGCTAACATAGCTGTCATCATACCATCGCAACATTATATCCAGCAGCTTTCAGAGATGAAATAAATCCAGATTTCTGCTGTGGAGACAAAGATGCTTTGACAAAATCACTTTCAATTCCAACTGTCTTTGCTATTGTTGCAACTGCTTCTTCCCTGTCTCCTGATAAGAGGGCCATTTTAATCCCCTTCTGCTTGAGCCTTCCAATCAAGGCAATAAAGTCAGCCAGAAAAACACGCATCCGGCAATAATAAAAGAGCTTACTTGAATTTGGCAAATACTCCCAATAAATATAGTAAATATATTAAATCCAACATGTAGCGTACGTTTCAATGGTTAAACTTCAGCAACTAGCAATTAGTCCTAAATCCTAATGGAAAAGAATGGTGGCAACCAATTACTACATTTCTTTCCCATCTCATAAAAAGAAATGGAAAGGAAGCAGGGAGACCTAACTCAAACATCTGTCTAACCTTATTACAAATGAATATGATAATGTGCATTGTGAACTCAGAATAATGCCATAAAACTTTCTAAACCTTTTTGTAAAGAACCATTTCAACCCAAAAGCTTAAGCTATTGGGTGAGACTACATAATGATTTTATATTTCTCTAACACGCATCCTCATACGAGAGTCCATTGGATTTGAAGGGTGGATAATGCATCACATCCAGCCTACTTATGTGAAGAAATTCCATAATACTTAATTATTTATTTACTGAATGGAGACAGTAAGGATTGAACTCCTGAACACTTGATTACGGACATGTAAAGAATTATTTCAACCCAAAAACTAGATGTTAGGTGAGACTATATTAGTAATTTTATATTTCTCTGACACTTTCCCTAGAGGAATAGGCAGTCAGAACAAAGCCACATGCATATATAAAAAGTAGGGATAAGCACAAAAAAGTGAATTCTTGGTTAAAAAAATTTCCAGTTTAGGAATAATTAATTGCTCATGTAGTTAATTAAGTCAATAAGTAGTTACTCATTAATCACATAGTGAACATCATTAAGCAGTTGGGATGTTCCAAGATTATAGGAATATTTTTATCAGATTTCTTTCTAGCAATTTTACTAGGAACTAATAAAATGGGTAAGAAAGAGAAGCATATGCCACGGTGTTAGTTTTGAGTTTCAAATGAAGGCTAAGCCTACATGGAACCAAAAAAAAGAAAGCAATACCCCTGTTTCCGAAGGAAGGAAGTGAGGTGAGTCAACTTTAGATATGGTTCAGAAGTAGCAGTAGTATTATTTTCCTAAAATGATGAGAATGGCATAGGAGGAGCCAAAACCCTTTACAAAGGATATTTCCATCAATGAGTCAAGCGACAAACCACAATAAGTGAGCTGATACCACATCTGAGCCAAAACCTTAAGGCTCAAGTTGTATGGGTCTTTTTTGCACTTATATGGTACTCGCTTGGAACATTTCTAATCGGTGTGAGACTTCATCACTACTCACACTTGATTATTTCCAACAAATGAGTGTGTTGTGTTTTGAGGACACAAATATAGCAAAATAAACATACCTCATTACAGTAGATTGAGCATCTTCACGCACAACATCAGATATGGAAATAGCACCAATGATGCCTTCTCCTTCACGTCCAACATAGACAACAGTTTTTGAATACTTTGAAGATGTTGCATTCGACGAATGATTCATCAAATTTTGTTCCAGATTCATCAAATCAGATGGGCTCATTTTTGTGTGGAAGCGTTCATGGACCCATTCTAAAGATCCAACTGCAACCAAACGCCCATCTATTTCTGCCATGGTTCCAAAACCTGGTTCAACTAACTGCCTTTTTGTTACTGGAAGGACCAGCTCCAACGACTCAGCTTTATTGACAATAGCCTTTGCTATTGGATGAGATGCTGTTTTCTCAACGGCAGCAGCAATCTGAAGAATTTCTGACAGTCCATAATCAATAGAGCCTATGGCAGACACAACTGGTTTACCTCTGGTGAGGGTTCCTGTCTGAAAGTTTAGTGTTAGTCAATCTTCCTTTTTTTAGAGAGAAATGTTAGTCAATCTTCAAAGTTGGAATAGTGAACCGAATTTTTTTAACAATTAATATTGTTTATTAATCCACTCGTATATCTTAAACTACCCACACTTGATGAGATGATCTCTATACGTCATATCCTTTGCCATCAAATACATGGCTTTTTGGTTGAAAATCACTTTTTTTTTCCCTTCTATTTTTAATACTCCCAATTCACTTTTGTAAAAAATAATTTTAATAAATTCAATTGCTGAATTACAAGTTATTATCATGTTGATCTTAAACTGCCAATTTTTAGACAAAAATAATTACGTAATCAAATATTTAATTTCTGCTATTCAGAAAGTATAAATAAAAAAAAAAAACTAACAAGTAAAGGGTGGAGGCAATCCTTACTATTCAAAAAGTATATTTCTAATAATTTTAAGAAAAAAATTATCAAAGTTTAATGTGAAATTGGATAACTTGGATATGTACGATCGATGCAAACTTTCAACAAACACTGTTTTCTTTTAAGAAATTATCCTACCAAAGTCATTAATTGGTTTAAGATTGATTTTGATTTAAACCGACCCTGTTACACACTCATGCGCATGGTAGCATATATATGTTTTTGTACACCGCATAAGGGGGATAAAGTCATAGAGATAAATAGTCTATGATCATGGAATTTACCTTGTCTAGAGCAATATAATTTATACTTGCCAAGCGTTCCAGCACATCCCCTCCTCTAATAAGAAGTCCTTTCCTTGCCCCTGGTCATTTGCCAAGACGTATTATGCCTATTGAATGATTTAGTTAAAAAAAACTTAAGCTATTAAATGAGGTTACATCAATGACTTTATATTTTTCTAACGCACTCCCTCACACAAAAGTCCATTGGCCTTGAAAAGTGGAAGATACATCATGCCCATCCTACTTGAGCTAAGAAACTCCACAATATCTAATTATTAGAATTGGGGACAATGAGGATTGAACCCGTGACACCGAGCTCTGATACCATGTAAAGAACCATTTCAACCCAAAAGCGTAAATTCTTGGATGAGGCTACATTAATAGCTTTATATTTCTCTAACAAAAACGACAGAAGATATTAAAAACACCAAACCAGGTTGCCAGGCAGTAATATGCTTTGCAATAAAATTTCACAAATTCAAGTGTATAAGAGAAGACACCTTATGCCCGATTAAGATACAACTACTACTACTTCTCATTGCAACAGTTGTGATTCTTGTATTGGGTAATATGTTTAGAGAACCACATGTGACCGTGAGTGCCATATAGTAAAATGGAAGAACTTAAAAAATAATGAAAGAAATAAATAATAAAGAAAGGAAAAATGGAAAATGAAACAAGAAAAAATTACTCGGTGTCAACCAATTTTTCAAGGAAGAGAAAATTGTAAAACCTTAGTCTCTGATAAAATGATTCAATATTGAGCAGTAAGCAGGTTTTTCATTACAAGAGCAATGTATTCACTGTTCAAGTATATTTAAGTAACATTTATCTAAGTTTGCAAAATGCAGAAAACATAAGTAACGTACCAAGTGATGTGCCAACCAGGATCGCTGTGGGTGTGGCAAGACCCAGAGCACAAGGACAAGAAACAACCTACAAAGGGGCAAAGACTATTGGTAAAAAATAACCTCAAAAGTAAATTGCAAACACCAACAGTATTTGTTGTCCTGCGCCAAAATTTCCATATTTTCAGGAACAATGCAAAACTTGCTTTCATGCACTCATTTCTGTGACCCTACTTTTCTCTTTCTCTTTTAATCACTCTATTGCAATTAATGATACAGTCAGTTTCAGATAGATAACATTACAAATACTAGCACCATGTCTGCAATTTGACTAATGCGAAGAGTTCAAATTGAAGGCTGTTTGCAATGACTGAAGAATTTTAAGATAAAAGGCATGCAAGGTTTTGTCCAGCCTGTCCAAATCAACAACAGAAGCAGATAGCCAGTAAAAAGGGAGCACTCCATGCTCAGGAGATACGGTAAAAAAGTCAACAAGGACATGCAAGCAATTTTAACAGCAAACTTGAACCACATATTATAAGTCCGGTGACCCTGAGTTTAAAATCACTCACCAAAACATCTACAGAGAGTTTTAAGCTCAAAAGCAAAGGATCTCCTTCTGGTCCCGCAATATCATTGAGCAAAACATCAGGAAATATGTGTGATCCAATAAAATACCTGGAGATAAATGCAACAAGTTTGTCAAAGGTAATGGGTAAGATGACCCATACATGAAGTTTTTTACTTGGGAAAATTAAATGTGCATGATAATCATGAATCTTATAACAATATTCTAAGAAGCACAGGGGCACTACATGGGCACAGGACACAAAATAATTAATAATAGTCAGTATAGGTCATAGTAAATTAATAATAGTCATGACTCTCAAATAAAGCGTACCATTTAGAATCAGTTGCGCAAATCATAACCATATCAACTAAAAAATTAGTATAGACATACATGTACTTACCAGAATGCAAATGTTGCCGCTGACAGAGTCATGACACTGTATACAAATGGCCCCGCTATTGAATCTGCAAGCCTTTGTACAGGTGCTTCACGTGATTGAGCATCCTCAACCTAAAGTTTACAAGATAAATCTGTAACACTGCAGAAACTTTTTCTACAAATGTTTGATTTCCATAATCGCAAGTCAATGGATTTATCAGCAATTTAATCTAAAAAAAGTCCAGAGAAACATTAAGTATAGGATGCAATAATTCTAAAAATTAAATGAAGCAAAGCAATTACACAATATGTACTTTAGCACTACATTGTCCTGTAAAACTATAACAATTAGGGCTGCATGAAATCACATTCTTAACTGGGAAAAACACTGAAAAACTAGATCATCTCATTGACATTATATAACATCTCACCACTAAGCCATTACAGAAGATGGTATACTAACCATGCGTACAATCTTGGATATCATTGTGTTGGAGCCAGTTGAAGAAGCTTCAATCCTTAAAGGACCATCCTGGAATAGAAATTTGTTTGGCCAATGAAAAAGATTAATAACTTCACTCCCAATCAAAGATGGAAAAATCATAATCACATATGTGATCCACATGTTAATTTAGTGAGACAGCACAAAAGTCAATATCAATATCAAGTCCTACCCAATTTGTAGTTCCTGCTGAAACTGGGAGGCCTTTCTCCTTAAACACAGGAAGTGATTCTCCTGTAAGCATGGATTCATCCACAACGCTTCTTCCGGAAATGACCCTTCCCTGCCAAGGAATTTTTAACATTAGCAAGTAATATCATATGAACCAATAAGTTTCTGATAGGTATCAACAAACACAGCAAGTAATTGAACAGAGCAAAAGGAAATCTGATATTGATATGGAAACTTGTGACAGTATAATTGATCAAAATGGTATAAGATAACAGAAACAGGGGTGAGAATTTAAGGGAAAATTAAGATAGGTCTAGAGCAATTGAGAGGCTCTAGTCTCTACCAGTCCAAACCCAGCCCAAGGTTTCAGATCATCTTCCACCAGTGCCCCTCCTCGCTTGCCCCATTCCCTCCAATTCACTAACCGTTTCCAGCTCACCCACTTTTGGAATATTCTGTATCAACAAACCATTTGCTGATTCAGCACATGCTATCAGCCTCCTATAACTCTTTCTTGTGTACCCCTTAATGGGATGAACTGTATCAGTTTCACCACATATTCTATCTTAAATCATCAAGGGAAACCTTCCAGTTTAAAGCATAAAGATTTGAATGACTGTTTTCTACCACAATGTTATTGTTATAGGCCAGTGATGGCAGATTGGGCACCTTAATTGAGCATTTGACACAAACTTAATACGCACAATCAATATAGGCACTTCAGATACCTTTAAACCTTAATTCAGGTACCATGCATATAGCTTTGAAGGTTTCAATTAACATAAACAGGATTTCAACATCAATCAGAAAGGCTTACATCTATAGGAATAGTTTCTCCAGGCAACACCAACACTGAGTCACCAACTCGAATATCGTCAGTTGGGACTTCAACACAAATTGCATCAGAGCAAAGCACACTGTCAGTAGATGGTGAACCTTCTGACGAAGTAATCACAAGTCTTGACTGAGTAGATATCAGTGACTGGCAAAACATCCACCAAAGTGAAATCGTGTAAGACTAATTATCTATAATAAAATATGACTGTACCCATAAAATGACACTTTTTACAGCAAAACAACAATTTGATGCTTAATGCTCATATAAGCCACTTTTTCTTATAACCAATGTTTCAGTTTTTGGATTATTCATTTTTCTAGAAACAATAATTGACCAGAAAATGGAAGAAAGTGAAAGTTGAAATAAGATTGGACTTTTAAATAGAAAAATATTATTGTCTTATCTATGAGGTAACCTGCAAAGGCAATTTAATCATTAAAAGGAACATATTCTTAGATCAAAAGTCTATTTGACAATGTTGGAGCCGTTAGGTTTCCGAAGTCTTAAGTGTCACCAACTCTGTTTATGACATTATCAAACAGAGCCCTAAAAAATGTGTAACAATTTGATCTTGTAAACACAAAATTAATTCCATATAGCGAATAACAAGGTATAGAAATCCATGTGGGAAATAAAATTTAAAGAACATAGTCTGACAGATCACAAATAAAAGAAAAGTTTTACATTTAGGAAAAGAGATCAATCGTGATTTTTCAATAAACAATAAATTTTCAATTGAAATAAGGATGCAGAGAAGATGAAAGAACCAAAGAAGATTAAAAAAAAAAATGGTCCAAAAAGGACTACGAACACAAAAGAGATGAACCACATTGCCACTTACAAGAAGTTCATTCATATCACTAGATGCCTGAATCCTCGCCTTTTCCTCCAGAGAACGTCCAAGAAGCACGAAACCAAGAAGCATGACCTGCATGCTAAAAGACACAATCCTTACATGAGGAGCTTATTACCAAAATGAATGTAAGAAGTGCCAGTAAGACAACAAATAGCATATTTTGTGAAAGCAAGAGGTTATTAAATCTAAACAAACAAAATCCAAAGTCAAGATGAGTCGTAGCTTGTTCTTGCTTGGCTTAAGGTAGTAAATTCTCCAATGACAAATATTAGGATATTGGAAAGTAAAGAAAGTCACCGGTTCATCAAAGAATGATGCATCCCATGCCAGCCCAGGGTTAAGTAGTGAGATCTACAGAAAAGATGAAGCTCGAATCAACACCACATAAACAAAATATTAGACGTCTTGTAGCTTAATGCAGCACTAAAATCCCAGAGAGAATCTCACCGAACTGATGATGAAAGCAGCTATGGAACCAAATCCCACAAGAGAGTTCATATTTGGCGATCCCTTCTTAAATGCGTTCAGCCCATCAAAGAGTAACTCTGCGACATTTTGGTGATTCTAGCATGGTAAGAAAATTGTAACACTATAATTGACTTCAATTATTTAGGACCGTATCCTCGAACTAACAAGACTACAACATGAAGCAAAATATTCTTCGAATTTATAAATGTATTAATAATGAAAAGAGTTTGGTTAACTTGTGCCCTTTAAAAAATAAAAAATACAAAACTTTCAATTTTTCAGAATGCGGGTCAGGTGCCAGAATTGAACTTATAACCACATAAGAGCCTCTCCAATCTCGATCTAGACACATTAGTCAAAAATAGAAACTTTTAACAAAAATATATATATATATATATATATATATATATATATATATATATATATATATATTTTTTTATATATATTTCATATAAGAAAGTTATACTTACAACCTAATTTCGTTTACAACATCTTGTAATCATATCTTAACCGTTGATTTTCGCCAATTAACGGTTATCATTTATTACGAATTAATAATTAATTAATAAGTTAGATTGACGAAAATAATAACCATTGATTGGTAGAAATCAATAGTGGTTAAGATATGGTTGTAAGAAGTTGTAAACAAGAATAGGTTCTAAGTATAATTTTCCTCTATTTCATTTCATGTCTTGAAAATATTAAAATTATCTAATAATCTTTTTAAAATTAATTAAAACAATTTAAAGAAGAGTAATAAATGCTATTTTCCTTTCATTAACATCTACAATAAGGAAATACATTAACAAACCCCTAATTAAAAAAAGAAATATGAGGAGGCCTTTTATACTTCAAAAGATGTTGTTGCTGCATATCAACAAGGGAAGAGAGAGACAAACTAACCTCGTCCCGGTCCCAATAGAGCGCCCAAGGATAAACCACCTTTCACGTAAGAATTATGAAGTATTTTCCAAAGCGGTCCTACAGATAGAAAAGGCAAGTTAGGTTTGAGTACTTTAATTTGGTTACAAATTGAGCTTATCACTTGGTTTATTTGCGTTTAAGCAAAATTGCAGCTGAATAGCGAATGACGAATATCATCGCATATTTGACTAGAGCATTACCATGACCAATGTGAATCCCCAAAGAGTGAAATATATGCGAAGCATGGGATCCACAGCACAATGCCACCAAAGTCCAAGCGAAAGCGACGCGGTTTCGACTCTTGGCGACTAGTTCCTCCTTCTTCTTCACCAACTCCTTCCACTTCCTCACATTTTCCGCCACTCCCAAACCCGACGCCCTCATCTTCGTCGGAAAACCGCAATCGCTCAATCTCCGAGCAAGGCTCTCCGCAACGCTCGCCGGTCCCTCCTCGTTCCGTTTCAACTTAACGGCGGCTGTCTCGGTCAACATGTTGACTACGGCCGAGTCGACTCGGTCGTCGGCGGACAAGATGTGTTTGACTCGGGAGACGCACGCGCCGCACATCATTCCGGCGACATCGAGTAGAACCGGCGAGTCTTTATTCTGTTCCCGGACTTGAAGAAGATCTGATTCCGGTGAGCTAATCTCAGTTCCAAAGCAGTTTGATACGACGAGATTTGGCCGAGAAAATTTCCCGGCGGTGGAGGTTGCCGTTGCGACGTCGTTTTGGCGGAAGCAGAGAAACGAAGTGGACATCGTGATTGGCTGTGTAAACGAAGCATCGCTTCGGTTGCGGGGAGAGGGAAAGCCTTAGCAGGTGAGTTGCCATCATCGGAAAGAAGAGGAGGAGTTGTGAACCACGAAATTTTCATGTTACCTTCTAATTTCTCATAAGGCAGAGGCGTTCGTTGAATATTTCAAAGACTTCCAATCAAAACGAGACACGTTTCTCGTGTAAGATTGCGTCCGGAGGCTAACAAATTTGACAATGAGGTGTTTTTTTTTTTTTTTCTTCCTGTAGAATAACTATAGAAATAATTATTTTTCTTGTCAATTTTTATTTTGAAAGTAAAAAATTAAAATAGAAAATAAAAATAACTCAGATATGTTCTTTAAATTTGATTTTAAAAATAAAATAATAGTTATAGTTTTTAATTTTTTTTTATAAAGCAGACTTACCAAATGAGTTTTTTTATTTTTTTGTTCTGAAAATTAGAAAACTGTTTTTTAAAAACACGAATCAAACAAAGCCTATTTTTCGATTATACTATTCTCCAATTATACTAACACTCTGTTTTTTATTTATAACTTTTATAACCATAACCTTAACCCTTGATTTTCGTCAATCAACGGTTATTGTTTATTGAGAATTAATAATTAATTAATTTAATTTATGAAAATAATAATCGTTGATTAACGGAAATCAACGGTTAAGATTATGGTTATAAAAATGTGTAAATAAAATATGTTGTAAGTATAACTTTCTTCTATCTTTATTTTAAAATACTAATTTAATTTCTTAATTTATTTATTTTTTTCATTTAGTTTCATTTTTATTTTGGGGATAAATGAGTCTCGTATAGGGGTGTAAATGGGTCAGGTGACTTATCAAGCACTCAAGACTTTACTTGTTTTAAGCTTAGCTTGAGCTAACTTATTTAATAAATAGAACTAGCTTAAGCTTTAAAAAAAAAAAATTAGCAAACATGCTCAAGCCTAATTGAATGAGGTTTGCCTTGAAAGCTTGTGAGCTGACATGATATATTATAATAATAAATAATAAATTAGTGTTTGCCTTTTTAAGCGATTTAAAATTGTGTCATTTTAGTTAAAATTATGATGTTTTATACTAAGAGAAAGAGATGCACAAGAGGGAGAAAGTGAGAGGTTTTTTAATTTTAATATTAAATAAAACAACTCATTTTAACTAAAATGATCATTCTATAAAAGGACAGATATTTTTCCCATAAATAATATATTTTTATGTTACTAAATCATTCACTCTACTTTTTTACTATTATTATCTATTAGCATATCTCACGATCACATTTTCATAAATAAGCTCTTTAACTATTGGTCACTCATTTTCTCCCTATGTCACTTACATAATTTGATGTATTTATAGTCTCAATATTTGAACATATAATTTAAAAAAATACATTTTATAATTATAAATGAGTCAAGTAAACCGAAACATAAAATTCAGCTTCTACCATATTAATGGGCCAAACCAAAATTGGTTCAATCAATGCTAATATAGTCATTGAATGATCAAAGTAAAAACAATAAATGAATAAAGAAAAGTATTCTTCACCTATTCACCCTGGTGGGATGCCTGCCTTGATTCTAATCTGCCCTAGAAGTACAATTCATAAGCATGCTATTAAATTCAAGTAAATAAATTTTGATATTTAGAAGTCATTAGAATAGTCTGAAAAATTATTAAATTCAAACTGATGACAAGTACTAAATCATTAATTAAAGGGAAAAATGTTCTTCTTTCTAAATGGTAGAACATATATCATTTCACTCTCATAAAGATGTGGGACCTACATCTTTATATTATTTATCCACTCTCTTTCCTCTTTTATCTATTTCTCACTTAAAATGACACAACTTCGCATCCTTTAAAATAATACACATTTTTTCCTTAATTAAAAGGGATAATGTTCAAGAGACATAGTTCTTAGCTTAGGGTGTAAATGAGTCAAGTCGAACAAAGCTTTATCCTAAATAGGCTAGACATGTACATATTATTTAAAGTTTGACTAGTTTTTTCAAAATACAAGTCGTGACTTGCATTGTCAAGCCTATTAAACCTTCAAAAATGGTATATTGCACCTCGTAAAATATATGTTATTTTTTTTTTTTTGAGATAATTATGTTGTTTCTTTTGTATGTTTAATTTGATGGAATATATTTCTTTTCTATGCACATAATAACTCAAAAAATTAACAATTTAACTAATTTGATAGAGATAAAAAACAAAAAATGGGAAGGAAGTAGAATGTTCAATTACATTAATACGTGTATATATATTCACTCACTCGCAAATTAAAAAAATTCACTCAATAAAAATGAGAATTGTGATGATGACAAAAACTAAAAGTTAAACACAATAAATTGTTTAACAACATTATCAAAACTTTATTAAGAGATTTAGATTTTGTTTTTTATTTTTTTGTTTCATCCACACCATTAAAAAGATTAGAATTGCAATTCGCGTGTCTTGATTGATTAAGGCACTTTCATAGGAGCAAATTGATAACATTGACTTATAGTGCATAGGAAAGTCTTGAGAGTCCATGGTAATGATAGATGGTTTAGAAGGAATGAGAAGCTGAGAAAGATGTAGAAGAGTGGCAAATTCTGGTGAAGGAAATAAGGGAAAAGAGCAGTGATAACGAAGGAATTTAAGATTAGGAAAATATACGTTTGTCAAGTAAGAAGAGGGAAGATTGCGAGAATTTAAAATATATTATTTTTATTAAAAAATAGCAAGATATTATTTTATTGAGAAATAATAATATATTAATTTATTAAAAAATAATAAGATATTATTATTTTAAAATAAAATTAAATATTTTTTATTAAAATGTACGAGCCAAGTTTGTAAAATTGGCTTGTGGCTGAATCTCTAAACAAGTAATTTTTATTTTTTTTGAAAGATGTCTAAACAAGTATTTTAATGAACTTAAGTCTATGCTATTTTTAAAATGGGTCAAAATAGGGCAAGCCAAACTATAGTCCCTTGACAAGCCGCCTAGTTTATTTACACTCGTATTCGCAACAATTAAATTAGGTGGTTGGATTCAATTCTTAAAATATTTGTTCAATTGAATCGTTAAATTTATTTAATCATTTTCAAGATAAAGAATCAAAACCAAAAACTAAAATAAAATGATTGTAAATAAGAAATAAAAGTATTTTTTTGCCTTTAAAATATTAAATATTTAATACCATTACACAAAAAATTAAGAAAATTATTACTGCCTATGTGTCCTCTTGGTTAACGGTGATAATTTTTAATACCACACACTAACATGACATGAAAGATTTGTTTTTGGGTCTGCCTGTTTTCAAATATGTGTTGTATTTGTCTCGGAAAAAAGTTGTGTCGTGACACATGTCAATTCGCGATCTCGAAATTGACTCATATTAATCTTCTTCTAAGTTTTTCGTATCGTGTCGTGTCAACCTGCAAAATAAGAGGATTGTGTTTGTGTTGAAAATTTTAACTTGATTTGAAATTCATATATTAGTGAGTCGTGTTTGTGCCGAAAATTTTAACTTCATTTCAAATTTATATCGTATTCGTGTTGAGTGTCGAAAGTCTTGATGAATCTTTATAATAATTATTTTGATTACATTAAATACTTATACATTTTCATTTAGTATTTATTTATTTTTAATTTTTTTGGTTAACTATTTAGTATTTATTATTTTAACTAATGTATATATGTAAAAGGAAAAAATGTTTATCCTTTTAATGACACAACTTATATCATTTCATTCTCACAAAGAGGTGGGACCATATCTTTAATTTTTTTGTCAACTATCTCTCCTCCTTTATCTATCTCTTTCTCTTTCTTAAAATGACACACAATTTACCCTATGTAAAAAGTTATAAAACTATTAAAATAATATATTATTACCCTTTTGGGAAGAAAGAATTATTATATATCTTCCTAACGAATCTTCCTAATAATATTTTTAATTACTTATTGAGGGAAATATTAAATATATTTTAGATTGTGAAAATTTCTTTTAATTTTTTATTTAATATTTACTATTTTAAGAAATTAGAAACTTCAAAAAATAGTCAAGATATATTTACATTACTTTTTTTAAAAAGCGCTAGGATAAATTATTCTAAAACAGTAATTATTTGCAAGACGTTGTGGTTGTGAAAGAAGGAAGATATTTGTTTGGATTATGTTTTCCCATGACCCATGCGTTAGCGTTATCCTCTTTGGGCTCCATAGAATATATAGAGATAGAAAAAGATAGATAGATAGATGCATTGTTGAGTTTCGTTTCCTCAACTCAAATGGCTGTGAATGATGGAAATGACTCATCCACTGAGATAGAGACTAAGAAGGTGCCTTATTGTTGGGGAAATGCTCAAACACCATTTGCACTTCCCTTCCTTAGATTCAGAGTCCCCAACTCCAACTCCAACTTCAACTTCACCCCTTTCGTTTCTCCACCTGAACTGCGCAAATCCATCACCAATGCTGCTGATCATTTCTTCACTTTTTTACACTCCCTCGCCTCTCAAAACCCAATCCTCAACAAAGTTCTCTCTTTGTCCTCTGAATTTCACAGCTTATGCGTCCAGGTTATTCAAAAATTTCACTTTTTATTTGTTTCTTCTTCTAAATTTTAATTTTTGTGAAAAATGAATGAGAAGGTTTATTAATTATTATGTAGTGGTATTAATCTTTTGCGCTTCAGATTCGGTGCAGTAATAACTACAGGAACATGAGGTCGTTGTGTAATCACAATTTTGCAGCAGTTTTACCAGGGGATTCGGTGGCAGGGCTAGTGGTGGCTAATGGAGTCTCGAGTTTCTTGAACATTTACAACACCTTGCTCATTGTCAGGCTTGTCTTGACCTGGTTTCCCAATTCTCCTCCTGCCATCGTTAGTCCCCTCAGGTGACCCCTTTTCTTTTCTATGTTGCAAAATTACATATTTTTTTTGTTTTTTTTTACAAATAGGTTTTGATGTGATTCAAGATTCGCCTTTTCTGTTGGCACATGTTAGAGAATATAAAGTAAAAACCATTGCCTTTACTTGCGGGATGAACGCATGTTAGATCGAAACATGAACCGAACCGAACCGCCCCTTAAAATAACCGGTTTTTAAGAATCAATTCATGAACCGAACCGGTTTTTAAAGAACCAGTTCATTAACCGAACCGGTTTTTAGAACCGGTTTAAGAACCGAACCGTTTCCGAACCGAACGGAACCATTTTCAAATCAAACCAAATTAATTTTTATAACTTTATTTTTTAAATTTTTAATTTTTTTTCTTTTCAAAAGAATTCGACCCTAACCGGTTCCGAACCGAACCACTTTTGAACCGAACCGAATCACTTTTGAACCGAATCAAACCACTTTCGGACCGAACCATTTAAACCAATTCGGTTCGTTTTTTTTCAAAAAATCCGGTTCGGTTCGACCCATGCACATCTCTAGTATCATAGCAGTATAGCACCATACCACCTCCACTTTTCAGTAGAATTAAGTCAACACAATAGAACAAAAAGATAGGCTCGAGGAATATCTACGCTTTAAGTCCAAAGAACTCTTATTTGAGAAGATGTGTTAGAGAGATATAATATATAAATTCATTAAAGGGCCATGACATACCAGTTTAACTTTTTGGGTTGAATTGGTTTTTAGTGCGCAAGTGCCAATTACGAAATAGACATATGTATTGATTGATAAACCTAAATGTTTGATTCTATTAACTATAAACCTTCCATTTCTTTATCTTATGGGAAAGGGGAGAGGCTGGGGTTGTTGGACATTTTACACATTATAGAACCAAAGCATGTAGCTACACATGTAATGTAGAAAACACAGTTTTAATTGGTTCAATAATGATAAAGTGTTTAACAAAATGATTATTGTTTCATTCAGCACCATATGTGACCCATATCTGAACATATTCCGTGGGCTTATTCCTCCTCTGGGTGGAACATTGGATCTATCTCCCATCTTAGCGTTTCTGGTCCTAAATGCATTCACTAGCACTGCTGCTGCACTCCCTGCGGAGCTTCCAGTCACGGAACAATCCGAACAAGGTCTTGCAGCACCATTACAATCTACTCATGTTACTACTTCACAGAAGAAATGGATGACGCGGCTTCAAGGGAAAAGGTCAAAGAACTCCGGTTCTGCCATTTAGAATATAATTATGTTCATTTGTGCCTTTGGCTCTGTTTATTAATTTAGATAGGTTTCTGTTGTTCCTTCCCAGTTATGATAGTTCTCTAGGCAACACAATTTTCGAGCTTGTGATTGCTGATATTTGAATAGCTATGGGGTATGCTGTGAAAACAGTCACAGTTTATTTTATTTTTTTATTTTTTCTATTACAATACAGAAATCCCATTATCTTCTTTTAATCAAAAGTACATTTTCAAAGAGTTATTTACTTCTGGCCATTGCTCCATGGCTTGCAGTGGCCGAACCGCACTGGTATATAGACCATGAATTAATTAAATTAGTAATCATACTGCATTGTTCACGTAAATTTTGTTCGTGATTATATATCCAAACGTTTAAAAAGTCTTAACTGCATATGACAATTTTTGCATGGTTTTTTTTTTGATAAACATTTTTGCATGCTTTTAATTAAAAAACAATGACAAGAATCAAAGGAAAATGTTTAATTATAACTGTGCTGCTCCTAGAGTGTTTGTATAAACTTTGAACTTTGAAGGGCATGGTCCCAATTAAATGCATATTGTCTCTACTTTTATTATGCACCGTCGTCATAGAACTTTTTACAGTATTTAGCAAATATATGGCATAGGAGTGTTGAACTTAAAAAGAAAATATACACTTTACAAAAGAAAAAGAAAATATTTAACCCACATTAATCAGGGTCTTTGCTGAAACATGCTTAATGTTATGGGTTCGATCTCTATTTTATAGGTTTTTCTTTTTTCCTTTTGCAAGCCTATAAAGGCCTCATATGTAAATTGCTAAACTCTTGCATTAGTTAGCCTCTAAATCCATTTAGCAACATAGAAGGATTTAATCACACAAGAAATGGAGCACTGGAAATGTACTGTGTCCTTAAGTATCTTTTTATATTTGGGTGTGATACTTGGATAAATTTATTTGACAAGGACTTTGTGATCACATAAAGCGGCTGTTTGACACCACCCAAGTTAAGTATGAGAATAAACTTTCTCATGTTTTATTTAAGGGTTTTTTGTTTATCATTTAACGTAATATAACTTCACTTTCCTACACACACATTAAAGAGGTGTGGTCCACACGTTTTTCTTTCTCTTCCATCATTCCACTTTCTCTCTCCCTTTTAATGTGAGAGTTGGAAGGAAACATCATTTAAATTATGTTACATAACACTAATAGAACCCTTTATTTAATATGGCTAAGTTATTTGAGATGATCATAACTGTTTATAGACAAATCAAAGATAACGAGAGAGAAAAAAAATCACCATTTATCTGTTTACAGACAACTAAATTATGAACTTCATTTCTGTTTCTGTTTGTAATAGAAGTAATGCTCTTCCTCTAAGGTCATTCGAGTTTTTAATTGCGAGCACTTTCAGATATTTTGATTATGGGCTTTCCTTTCGTCCAGTAAAATTATTTTTTCCTGCAATGAAAACCGACAAATCAAATAATAATAAAAAATTTGAAACAAACACTATAGAATTATTTTGTTTTGTCAACGGTGATTAGACAGGTAGTCTTGTTCATGTAACAATTTATTTATCCGTTTGATTATATGAATAATTGTAACTTACAAGAAAGAATATATTTGCAATTTCGTCATTTCTTACAAAATTTTATAGCTCTATCCTTACCTCCAAGATATCACTTTCAAAAGTATCTTATAATTTATATTAAATTCATATGTAAATTTATGTAGAATCACGTCAATATTTTTCTCGTCAAATGCACGTACTAGTCAACCCTTTTTTCTTTATTTCAAGCTAAATATGTGTTTGCTCTTAGAATTATTTCATCCCAAAATGAATTGGTTCGAATATGTGATGTTTTATTATAGACATTCGAGAGGATTCTGTATTTCTTTATAAATTAATCTTGCGTGGACATCCACAGCAGAAACGGCATCAGATTCTAGATGAAATTTGAGCAGCTAAGGAATATTATGCTTTGTTAATGGAGAATCTTATTCATATCCATACAATGTAACAAAGCTTTGTCAGTAATGTACGATCTCTAGTCCTCTTCTGCATCTTATCTTCATCATCTTTTTATATAGAAAAAAAAAATTGTTCTGGTATTTCCTAACAGTACTCAATACAACCAACATTAAAATAGCATATGATAGTATTCATGATAACTATATGAGAGAACATAGTAATATTGTGAATGGAAGTTGGAGGTAGCAGAAGGAGAAGCAGATTTTCATCATATGAGAGAGTAGCTATCATAGGGTTGGTGGCTCTGGCTGTGGCTTCTCCTCTCTATATAGACCGCAAATCAGAGTGTGACTTGGAAGATGATGAGAACTTCATAAACGTTGCTGTTTCGTTCCCTTTACTACTCTTTCTATTGATTTCTTGCATAGTTTTATCAACTTTCTTGGACCAGAGCTTCACCAGGTTTGACCGTTACTGGATTCATAGAGTTATTGGTTCTTCAGGCGGTATTGTTTTGATTCTTACTGTTCTTTTCCTTGTTTTGAAGTGTAAATCGTCTCTGTAATGACCTCTGATGCTTGAGCTATATTGTAAGATACTGATAAGTATGTAAGAACACAATAGTCATCTTATGAGTTAATGTTGAATGAAAAAATTATAACTATTTAGTATTTTTCAATTGTGATATAATTATAATGGGGTAGGCAATGAATATGTAATAGGAAATAATCATTATCTCCTACATACTCATTAATGTATGTGGGGTCCACTTTCAGGAGGAGAGAGAAAAAAATAAAGTGAGACCCATCTTGAGTTTGTGCGTATAGGAGATAATTTTTTTGTTATGTAACATGAGAATAATAATTTCCTATAATCTTATAGGTAAACAATGAATTTAGAAAACAATTGGCCTGAATCTGTTGATAAATAACATAATCAAAACGAAGGGAAAAAAAGAATAGCTGAGGCCAAGCCAGTCATATACAACAAAGACGATTTGAAGGCCCCTAAATCAAGTGGGAATCCATACAATTTAAAACACAATTTATGATCATAATGGAAAAGCAAACCCCATTGCAATCAGAACTGAAGTTGCAAGTAGCCATATCCCAGTGAGTGGTGACCAATCATGAGCACCACTACACTCATCATTAGCTCCACTAAAGCAACCAGGTCTTGATATTTTGGCCACACCATCCTCAAAAGCAAAGGTGCTATTAGGTTTGCCATTGCTAAACAACACACACCAGAAATAAGGAGACCCCCCATCAGTACCTGTGACAGCAGCACCCACCTGAGTATGATTCTTACTGTACAGTATGTCTAAACTCTTCTGGTTTCTTATCAGGATTTCGGAAAATGCCTCAGGTGCAGGGACATACTTAGACTCGCACCCCAGGAAACGACCAGTTATAAGAGCAAGAGTTGATGTCTTAACACCACAGGTTGGGGCAAAAACTTCAGCAAATTGAGATTCAGGAGGCTTCTTGGCGTCAGGTCCTCCCACGGCATTACAATCTCCCTGGTACGCCTTAATGTATTGTAGAGCAATACAGGCAAGCCCCGGGTTATCAAATAAAGTTGATAACTTGTCAGCAGTTCTGTTTTCATTAAGCACAGCTACCAACTTGTCCGCAGGGTTATTAGTAACTTCTGCAAAGTTTTGTTCATCATGTCACAAATGGGAATTTAGAGAATTAGAAAACACATAAGTGAGGGAAAATACTAGTAATGCAATACAGATTTGAAGAAATGGAATCATATCATAGGGAAATAAATACAACTATGAAGTAAGGATTCAGAACCATAGATGTGTTGGTACTTGGGAACTTTCATTAAGCCATAAGGAGGTTTTATATTGTTAGCAGGGAAGTAGTCATATATATAAAATCAATGAAAATGTCAAAATATATAACCTGAAGCTAAGGATAAAAAGCAAGGCAAAGCATGAAGGGACAAACACTAAGTTTTAGCAACTGTGTTTGACACAGTCACGAACAAAAACAAGTAGTGAAATATAAAGTGTACAATCTCAAACGCATACTATATGACAAATCCAAATAAGAAAAGAACTCGATTAACAAAATATAAACTGCTCAGTAGATTGTCTACAGAAGAATCTACCAACATGTCTAAAACAACATGTTACATCCAAGTACATATAATAAGGTTTCTTTTTACACCACTATAAGTTACACTCTTAATCTTATCCATTGATTCCATTTATATCTAACGGCTCAAATTTTTTAGTAATGTGAGCCATTGGATTCAAGTGGATCAATTGAGTGTAAGAAACTCTTACACCATCCTGCCCCTTCTAGTGGGTCAGGATCATTTTACACCAGTGTAAGTTACACTCTTAATCTTAAGTTACACTCCAATAATTGCTACCCTGCTGGGAGCAATATCAGTTAGGAAATAATTTCTTACAGCAGTAGCTAAGGTTTTCTTTTTCTTTCTTCCACCACTTCATCTTTCCCAACTCTTTTTGATATTTTCTTGTATGCAGACCAAACTATGGCTAAAGCAACCAATTCATCTCTGATAAATATTGATTTATAGAGGCCATTATCAATGCTAGAGATTCTTTCGCCCACAACTTCATAAATCTCACTGCTGTCAGCGTTTAAGGATTCCATAAACAAAATCCTAATGACACTTCCACAGGCATCACTCTTCAAAAACATTATACTGAAAGTCCAAGATCCAATATGGACAGTTTTCTCTAGCATCAATTTCTATGTCAGCAAAGAACGTTAAAAAATGAAACAACTTCCTCTAACAGACCAAACGTACACGAGAGTTTTAAGCAATAAAGATATAGTCATAGAACAGTTAACAGCTGCAGTGTCAAACTCTGGCATTCTATGTAGACACTCGTTTCATTAAAAATGGCAAAGATGCAATCAAGAATGAGGAGCTACATTGTGACGACCAGAAAGACTAACATTAAAAAAAAATTAAATTTTTAAGTGATTGTAAGTCAGATCAAACATACCCAGGTTCCTAATCTGAAACCCAAACCACTAGATTAAAAAAAAAAAAAAAAAAAAAGGACTTGCTTTGGACTTACTTTGAGTATCAGCAGTAGCACCTCTAGAAGCAGCATGAAGGAAAGTTATGGTGACCAAAAGATACCACACACTCATAGTTTTCGCCATTGGTGTTGTTTCAGAACACAGAGAAGTTCAAGACAAAGGTAGATCTGTGGGAAACAGGAACGAGTCAGTGTTATGTCTGCCTCAATCTGGTGACTTCTGGTTTAAAACTACATGGAAGTGGTTCCACCAACCGGGTGGCCCGCTCCAACTTGTTTTTTTTTTGTCTGATCAATTATCTTCTTTATTATATCATATCATACGGATGGCACATATTACTTGAATATGTATTATATTTAATATCACTAAGGTCATAGTTAAATTTTTTTTTTACAAATTCTTAGGACCATATCTTAATATCGTTGATTTCCATCAATCAACGGTTATCATTTATTATGAATTAATAATTAATTAATGAATTTAATTTATAAAAATCATAACCATTGATTGGCGAGAATCAACGATGTTGAGATATGGTGGTAAGAGGTTGTAAAAAAAATCGTAATTATAATCATTTAATATATAATATAATTTATAAATAAAAAATTTATAAATATAATTTATCCCTTAAAATTATTATGAAATTTTTATAGGATTGGTTCATTTTTCTGTCGGTGAGGTTACATTTAGTTATTCAAAACTGGGGGAGGGCAATCATGGTATTGTCAAATAATGAAAAAGACTCAGGAATCTACCACCATTATTGTGCAGCAGGGTGTTAATGTGCATGGTACAGGGAGTTCTAATCTTCCTTTATTTTTACAACAGGTTGATAATATGATTTTAGATAAGCTACAAGTATCCTGAAGGCAATTTTATTCAAGGTACGTCCAAATTAAGGTTTTAAGTGGTGACTTCTACTTCCTTCACAACAACAGTAACTGGGTGTTAAAATATGTTAAATGATGTGATTTTAAAGCAGGCACTAAAATCTGTGGCAAAAATCATCACTTAATACCGTTTATGATAAAAACTGTCACTTAATATGGAGATGTATCATATTAGATCATTCAGAAATATAAACCAAATGAAAGCTGAATCCATGAAATTGGAGGAATTAATGGTTTTGCAAAATGTAAGCTCTCTCCTTAGATCAATTTTTTTATATCCACCATGATTATTTCATGAGTTGACTTTTTATATTTTCATAAATTTTAATTTTTTGAGTTGCTATATGACTATTCCCGAATTAGGGTTTAGCACCGCTAAAACTACTTGTTCCATCTCAAAAATATATTTGGTGGGATTTTTATCTGCATTTTCACCATTTTGCCCCTAATTAATTATTTAATAACTATTTTGCCCCTCACTCAGAATTATATACCAATCTGCCCCTCTTTAGTCGATTAAGTCAAAAATTTAATCGATTAAATGGTCAAAATAGGCAAAAATCGTTAACTTGCAGATTTAGTCGATTAAATCTCCCTATTTCTTATGATAAAGAGGAAAATTTAATCGATTAAATCTTCATTTGACCATTTAATCCATTAAATATTCAATTTAATCAATTAAATATTCAATTTAATCGATTAAAGAGGAGCAGATTGGTAGATAATTTATAATTAGGGACAAAATAATTATTAAATAATTAATGAGGGGTAAAAGGATGAAATAGCCGACTTTTTTCTGCTCCTTGATCAATTGTTAAAACGCATTAACGTTGGATCTTATTACTTTAATTATACTAGCCTTATTTAATAATTTATAATACACATTTATTTAACACATTTGTCCATAAATTAAATTTAACTCCAACATCAAAATATTATTAGAAGAAATATTTTTATTTGTTCATGCTAAGACGATGGTAATATACAAATATATATTGAATGCACATTCATTTTTAGTCGGTGATGTTTTAGAAACAAAAATTTTTCTTTCCAATTATCTTAATTAGTTATACTTGATAAAATAATTTTGTTTTAAAATAGTATTATAAATACTTATACTTTGTAATTTTTTTATATAAAAAACAACTATTTATATATGATTTTAAATTAAAAAATCCACTAGGATTAGAATAAAAAATGCACTAGGATTAGCCTAGGGCTTTTTGACCCTTATGGCCCTTATTTAATAAATAATTACCAATTTGACCCTCATTTTAAATTAATACGAAAATTTAACCTCTCCCACAAACATAACACCAATCTGCCCCTGTTTGACCGTTGACCACACTTCCTACCCGGGTACACACTCACTTACCCGGGTAGATTTTGAAATTTCTTACCTACCCGGGTAGATAGGTGTGTACCCGGGTAGAGTTCTTCAAAACTGGGCACACTTTGCATTACTTACCCGGGTACATAAGTGTGTACCCGGGTAACCAACCCCAAGCAAAACCAAGCATTGCGGTTAGTGGGTTCTATTCTAAGTGCATCAGACAGTAAGCTTCTTGCAGCAGGCGAAACCTTCGAATCCATTTTCTGAAGCAAAGCACCGGTCAAAATCTTGCTTGGAACATAGTTTGGTTCAAGTAGGACAGCATTAAGAGTAGCATCAAGAGCTTCTTGAATTTGCCCACGTCCCTCAAACAAAACACCTGGCAGAAGCATACAGGAAAATATAAAATGTTTCTCATAGAGTAGATCCCCTCAAATATTAATATCATACAAGCACATAATTCTTAGCTCTTTTATATGCTCTACCTTCGCATCCTCAAAGGGTATCACTTTACATTCTTAAATTTTTTAAGATCATTTTCATGTGGATCCTATAAAGAGGGCAGGCCTGGAGCAATGGTGAAATTGCTCCTTATGACTGAAAGATCACGGATTTGAATCTGGGAAACAACTTTTTTGTAAATATATAAGGGTAAGCTACGTACAAGGATTGACCTTACCCCTACCCTTATTAATCGGGGCTTAATGGGGAGTGATTTTTTACAGGTGGATCCAGCCTTAGGCCTATGAACAGTCATAAGCACTCTCCCATTAGGACAGGACTCCTACCTCAGTCTCAATTAGATAAAAAAAAGGCCCCTATATCTTGTTAGTCATATGTGATTCTCCATGTAATCCATTTAGATATTGTTTTTTTTTTTTTTTTTCGGTTCCTGTTGTTTGTTTCCTACTTCCTAGTTTAGGTTGATTAGGCCCATAAGCTAGTCAACCCTAAAATATTATTCTTCCATGTTTAGATAACTATAGCTTTCATTTCTTGATATTATGGGATTTGCTAGGCCAAATCTGTGTATGGTATATGCCCTTAAATTGTAACCACCTTCATGGAAATAATAATATACAAAGAAAACCTATGCTCTGTTTTCTACAGGATAAGGTCAACATGCTAAAATAGAAAACTTCAAACAGCACACAAGTTTTGGACTAGCCTTCAGTGTGCATAATTTCCGCGGAGTACTCCTTCAATTCCCTGGGTCGACACTTACTCGGGTACACACTTATGTACCCGGGTAAGTAATGCAAAGTGTGCCCAGTTTTGAAGAACTCTACCCGGGTACACACCTATCTACCCGGGTAGGTAAGAAATTTCAAAATCTACCCGGGTAAGTGAGTGTGTACCCGGGTAGGAAGTGTGGTCAACGGTCAAACAGGGGCAGATTGGTGTTATGTTTGTGGGAGAGGTTAAATTTTCGTATTAGTTTAAAATGAGGGTCAAATTGGTAATTATTTATTAAATAAGGGCCATAAGGGTCAAAAAGCCATTAGCCTAGTGGTGTGGGGTGTGTGTGTTAGGTGTATATAGTGTAGTAGTGTGTGTAATCAATTCCCATGTAAAGCAAAAAAAAAAAAAATTAACTCATCACATTAAACACAAGAACAATAGTAGTGATAAAAATTCGTTTTTATTATCAAACAGAATGCAACTTAAAGTAGAAAAGAAAATATCATGTTTTTTTATGTATCAAAAAAAAAAAAATAGAAAAGAAAAGGTTTAATGTGCTTGAGTTCATTTTATGTGATCCAAGACTTCATAGTCCTTGTCCTAAAATAGAAAGAAAAAAGGACAGAGAATTTGAAAAGAAAAGAGGAATTTAAATGGAATTTTTTTTTTCTTTTTTTGAAAAAGATGCACCCAAAAGATTATGTACGGGGTGTATTTTAAAAAATCCCAAAAATGTTATCAAAAATAAATAAATAAAAATCCCAAAAAAGGGTTTATTACAAGGAAATAATTAATGTTTAAAAAATAAAAAATAGGAGAATAATTATGGCAATCAATAAGGGCATATTTGCAATAATGTTGGGGAAAAAGAAGAGGACAAGAACGAACCAACGAATTGGTTACCTTATCTGCATCAACAAGAGAGACAGACAACCAGCATAGGAGGAAAAAAGAGAGTATCTATCTGATTATGTTGTGAGGGAATGGCGTCACTTGGCACCCCTGCGCATGTTAGCAACAAGAAGCCCTTGCATTGTCCCACATCGAAGCCGAAGCGCGTGAGGTGCGCAGTGTCACCCCCAGCATGGCAGGAAGGCCGGCGCGTGGTGTCAATCTCTCTAGTTCTCTCGCACTTGCTTCTCATTCCTAACCGTATAGCCTCACAATTTCACACTCACTTTTTTCTGCATATTGGATTGGTTTTACGATCACAGTGTCTTCCACGTTGCAGGTGCTGTTGCTGAAGGAAGTATTTTTGATAAGTATGTTAAGAGGTATCATCACAATGTCATGGATTTGTAACAATACTCGTATTAATTAATGTAACAGGTAGTTAGTTCTTATAATTAGTTTGGTTAGCAGTTACAAGTTTGTTTTCACTAGGCTTTATCATAGTTTTGGATTTGCTTTTTATGATTTATGGTAGGTATTATATTGTTGACGTTGGACTTAAAACAATGTTTTTTTCTTCATCTGATGAGTATTGATTTTAAATGTGATTTTCGTTCTTAAATGTTCTAGAAAAAAGCTTGATCCTCTGGAGGCTTATGTACCAGCTGTCATACTTACAGAGTTTCAGATCAAGGACTTGGGTAATGCCTTTCTTTTTCCTTAACCAGTACCTTAGTCATGATAAATATTCAATTATTAGAAAATCTCTGTGATTCCAACATTTTGAAGTTATTTATTTGTATTATTTGCTAGGCTTCCAACTTTCACTGTTCATTCATTTCTCTCATTTGGATTGGAACATTTTGCGAAGATAAGATAACTATTAAAAAACAATTAAAACACTACATAAATGCAGAGTTATGGGAATGAATTTCTTGTATTTCTGATTGGAAATTTGGCCATCATTGTTGTTGAGATATGTAGTCCCACATTGATTGTATGTGCAACTAACTATGTAAAGAACCAATTCAACCCAAAAGCTTAAGCGGAGAGGTTACGTTAATAATTTTATTATCTCAACATCTCTCATTTGGATTGGAACATTTTGCCAAGATAAGATAACTATTAAAAAACAAATAAAACACTACATAAATGCAGAGTTATGGGAATGTATTTCTGATAGGAAATTTGGACATCATTGTTATGCCTCTAGCTCTATGCATGTATTATTTTGATTCACATAGCTGGATCTTCTTGTTATTCCTTTCCATTTTCTCTATTGGCTATTAGTGTTGCTGCTGTAGGTGTTCGTGTGACATGGTTTGCAACAATATAAATTGAAGGTGATATAAAATATACTTATGCTTTTCTTTTTTCCACTACTATAGAAAAAACATTAGAGGGTGATGAACCCCAATTTTCCTTCTGCCGATCCCTACTTCGTTCTGGGCCTGCAGCTTCACTTCGTGTAAATATTCGAGCAGTAAGTAGACCTCCTTCAACTTCTGAGTTTTACTGCACTCTCCCATTTCTGGTTCTTGTTCCCTTCTACTTTTGGATGTGAGAATGTTTTGAGTCAGTTGCTTTCTGAGGCTTCATTTTTGTAATTAAATATAAGGGAAAAGTATTTCTCCAATAACCGGAGATAAAGTTATCTCCATTAAACTCAAAACGACATTGTTTTGAGCTTATAAGATTAAAAAATTATAATAATAAAGACTAATATAACCTTGCAATATATTATAATTACAAAAACATCTTGATTTTCGCCCCAAAACGACGTCATTTTGATCTAACTAGAGATAATTTTGTCTCTGGAGAAATCCTTTATCGTGGATATAATGTATTCACATATTTAAAGCAAGTATTATCTTCTTAATCAAAATTTCGAAATTGGATGCCAAGCTTCTATTTGCTCATGGAAACTACACATTTTGGTTGTTACTCTCTCCATTCAGGAGTGAAAAAATATACAAGAGAGAGCATTGTAAACTGCTTGATACAACCATTCTTACTTAATCGTCAAGCAAAGTTCAAAAGACTCTCATTGATTCTTGTTCAAAGCTCAAATCTATTTCTCCTTCTCAATGTCTGTCAAGATTCACTTTACGGTATATTTGTGTGTATGAAAGTTAATTAGAGGTTCAGAATCTTTTTATAGGTGGCGCAGTATGCATCCGACAGTGGCAATGGTAAAACTGCATTCAACAGTGTTGATGATTGTCTGAGGTATTACAACTGGCCATTGAGCCATAGGCCGTATAGAAATAAATTTTATAAGATGAAAAACTCAAACCCTAAGTGAAGAATTCTATTTCTGAAGGTCACTGGAGGAACTTGATTCCTTGCTTCTGCATGCATCAAGAAAGGATCCTGAAGCCTCAGTCAAATCAATGAAGGCAAAAATCAGTTCTGCCCTTAACGCTCTGGACAGGTGATTTGTTGTTGTTGTCGTGTTTTTTTCTTTTTTTTTTCTTGCACATCATATCCCTGGTGCATCTTGCACATATTTTCCCTTAACGGGATGATTGGGAGAAGAAAAAAAAAAATCACCAAGGAATCATAATTCCGGAAATATGGTGAAAAAGTGAGTTTCTCAAAAATATTATCAAAAAATTATTTGGTAAACCAAAATATTACCAAGATTTTTGTCAGAATTTTCACATCAAAATTTTCATTTTTCCAGGAAAGTGAGAATATCACCCTTGGGTGGTATTTTGATTTGCATTTTACACACAACAAAATCTTGGTAATGTGATTTTCCTGAGATATTATTTTGTGTGTAAAATGTAAATCAAAATACCACCCTATTCTCACTTTTCTGCAAAATTAAAAAATTAAATGTGAAAATTCTTGTAATATTTTATTCTACCAAACAATTTTTTGATAAAATTCCCGAAAAATTCACTTTTACACTGTATTCCCGAGTAAAAAAATAATTCCTCTACCAAATACTTTTTCACTTGAGTGTCAACCCAACTTACTCAAGAGATGCTATTCTAAATAAGCGCTCTGTTTCAGCCTCTTACAAACCGTACCTTCGGATGTGCTAAGGAAGGGAAAGGTTATAGCTGATTCATACAGGGACCCGGAAGACGTGGAAAGAGAGAATTTGGACCCTGAATTACAGCAATTAGAATCAATACTATGAATAGTCAGCATACTTTTTCGCCTTTTGAGTATTAGCCAGCATAGTTGAGTTGAGATTATGGAACAACTATGCTCCGAAATGTTGAACCTTAAAAAACAGTTAACAATGTGTATTAAAAAAGGTTTTTCATTTATCGATTAATTTTCAAACTTAATCGAGTCGCTTTATCTTCTGTGTGATTTAAGATCAAGTAAAATCAGTCATCAACGTACAACATCCTTGTATGTGTATATAAATTAATTATTTGACTCGAGTCCTATGTTAAAATCAAGTAATTTGGAAAGTATGGGTTATAGAGATGTGAGAAGGTATATTATCAAGGTAGAATGTGATTTAACTCGTAAATGAGAAAAATGGCGCAAACGCATACACAAGTCACAGCCCTCGCCATTCCATCGATTTAGGAGGGAATAAAAACCAAAGAAAATGTCTTCTCCGACACCTTAACATTACCCTATTTCCTATTTTCTGTCCTCCCCCATTTTTCACCATCCATAGAAGCAGTACTGTTGCGGATTAAATCTGTGAGAACGCTGCCTCCACTTTAGATTGCTAAATTGATCTAAGGTCATTATTTTCCATTGTCCAGGTGGACGATTAGGTTAAACTGAACATAACACATGCTAATCAAAAGCTTCCAAATAAACTCACGGGAAAAATGGTTTAATTCATAATCATTCATACGAATTTGTGACGTATAAGGACTATATACATCCGCTACAAAAAAATATATGATGAGAAACCTAGCTTTCAGATCTTGACATTGTCCAAACGTTTGTCTCATAAACTTACATTTAGAAAGACAAGCACGGATACCCAAATTATTTCCTGTCGGCGAGCCTAAGAGCCTCTCAAAGAGGTACTCCTCTCACAACACTAATTTTTTCTTTTCCTTTTTCGTTACTTTTCTTCTTTTCCAATTTTACCCTCTCATTTTGTGCCCCACAATAAATTCTATCCTCTCAGGAATCGTTGTCTAATGTTTTCAGACGATTAGACGAATCATAATATGTCAATACGTCATCAATGATATCTTGGTGTTAAACTGTTAATCATATGTTCTAGTGATGGTAACTATACATTGATGTACAAATAAGCTATATAAATTTAGAGAACGTGCTTTGCTTTTATATCTTATCAATGGTCCAGAAAGCACAATTTACGGCATCATGATATACTAAATATTGCAACGTCCTACTGCAAGAAGGATCGAGCGCGTATTCCTCACAACAAACAAGTACTGATTAGACTGCTTTGGAATAAAAATAAATCAAAATTTAAGTGTCTGATTTATAGAAATTGCAAGTAGAACAAAGATATTGCAACATTACCATAGAGATAGACCTGATTTCCACAAGTCAAACAAACAAACAGTAAAAAATTTAGCCATTTACAATGCATGAGTAAATAACCAGATTTATTACCAGCCGTGCCTCATCCGAGTGAATAAGCACTGGAGAAAATTTTGATATCTATGATCGAGTTCATGAAGTTGACAAGCTGCTGAATATACGCTTCAAACTTGAACATATTGCACGTAACCTCCCCATGCTCATTGAGCTTAGCTGTGAATCCCCATAGAGTATACAATTAGTTCAAGAACATCGACCAAAAACAATAGTCATACATTCAATCATCATGTATGAAAAGGTTAATTGGCTACTAAACGCATCAGACAACATACAAAGTCATGGAGGAATATAATAAAGAAGTGTTTGCTCTCACCTTTGGACAAAAGCGAACATCAAGAGTTTCCAGCATAGTACATTTTGATATAGCAGCTTCAACGGCTTCCTCATCAATATTGCAAGACTAAAAGCCAAAAATACCAAACCCCAAAAAATTAATAAAACAAATAGATTCAACACAAATTGATCAAAGGTGAATCGCAGGAACTTGATTCTAAATTTGATTGACTATATCTCGGGCCAATACATTTCATACAGACTGCATTTCTGGTGGAAAACAAAAAGCCAATCCCAAATCTAAACATTTTTCCATAAAAGACTTGATGCAAACCAAGCCCGACCAACCCAAGACAATGAAGCAAACTTGAATTAACTCAATACTACAAAACAGGGGAATGTTTTAAACCCAACATTTCAATAAATTTCACGAGGTAAGATGATACTTCATAACCAACATATGACATGATATATTGTAAAGCATATCTAAAATTACAAGATCTGACAACCATGAAGCATCAATGTTCACAACATTATGAGTGCATCAATAGATTAAAATTGGCAGGTACAACTAATACCTGAAGGAATAGACTGGTCAATCTTGGACACTCTAGCTTCAAAATTTCCAAAGAGGAACAATTGCTGAACAAAGAAGTTAAAACATTATCGCATCTGATATAATAAGGATTGAAACTAACCCACACTTATTAGAGAGCCAACCATACCTTAAATTAAGAAAGCATAGGTTGGGACAAGTAACATCAACCTCCCTCAAATTTGTTGAGAGAGAAAGGTTTAAAAATAATAAATGGAAACAATGTGCCATTGAAGGAATGACAACCTTCCTAATATTTGGACATCCCACACAGTTGAGGTTCTCCAGTGAGCGGGTGGATTGCTCACTTGATTCAGGGACATTCTTGTGAGGACTCGCACCATATGGGGTGTTTGCAGCATGTAACTCATCAATCTGCCCATGACTGCGTCCCCAATTCAAATCATGCATATTCACACAGCCATTCAAGCTCACACGAATGAGGTTTGTGCAGCAAGCCAGAAGCTCCTCTATGGCTGACTGACAGAGAGTTCCGTAAGACAAGTCCAACTCCTGCAGTGCTGGTAAAGCACCTTCTTTGTAAAGAGGTTCAAGCGATCTGTCGGTGAGATATTTGCATGCCTGCAACTTTAACACCTTCATGAAACAAAAAAGTAGCACTATCAGAAAAGATGAAGACAATAATTATACAAAATGTTAAAAGTTATAAGGAAAAAGATGGAAAGAGAGATGAGAAGAGAGTCTGAAAAATTAAAATTATGATGATATGATGTCAAGAGATTAGTATAAAACACTGAACATTAACAAAATAGTCCTATTTATACCAATATTCTAATTCAAGTACTGATGCAGTACAACTGCTAAAATCCTAGCTCATTAGCACTACTAAGGACTAACAATATAAGATTCCTAAAACAGTAAGAAGATGCCTAATATTCTTAAATAACGAAAGATAACAGACCATTCTTTGGTAACTCTTACCTTTAGTTGCGAACAAGATTCAAAAACAGGCTGCAAGCTCACCAAGAAAGTGTATGATAAGTCAAGAACAGTCAAATTTGGAAGCCAATGCAGAGATCGAAGACCATCCAAACCAATTGATGGGCAGGACATCAATATTAATGATTCAATAAGTGGGCATGAGGCAGTTGTTGCAGACAAGCAGTCATCTGTTAGTTCGCTGTAATTCCAAACAATAAACATCAGTCAGCATTCAAGGAGGATACCTAAGAAAATAACACACAACATAACCTGCAAAAGGAAGCATCCAGGGATGTTAAGAGTGGACAATTAATGAATGCTTCGGATAGAACACCACATCCTTTCAACTCAAGTGAAACCAAAAACGGTGCTTCAATGCTGAGTACGTTCAATTTTGGACATATTCCTAAATTGAGAGAGGGAAGACCAACCTGAGAAACAAGTGAAGAAAAGAAAGCACTTAGCCTCTAGCTACCGTAAATCAGAATAATTAAATTTCAACCCCTTGGCCTTGAGTACATTTCATAAACCTAGGCCTAAGTCTCAACCCAACAGCACCCATACCACTGCCATTAAAGAAGGGGGGAAAAACCATATGTCTTGCATCGCAAAGTATAAACTTTTTGTTAAAGATTGCTGACAGCAAAACACACAATCAGAAAACTTCATACTAATATTTGGTAGTCTTAATTGTAGACTAATCATTTTATGTTGAAATCAAAAAGCATAAGGAAATAAAAAGTTTCATCTCAAGCAAAAACAGAATATAAAGCAGCTAATAAATCAATGCTACTTACAGGGCAAAATGATGCTCTTTCCAAATGATCACAACCATCCAAAATAACTTTCTCAAGATTAGGGCATGAAAGCTCGAGATTTGTTATTGACCGGCAACCACCAAGGGAAAGACTGACTAAAGAGGTACTGATGAATCCAACTGATGTCAAACTCTGAATTTCAATAATAATAATCAACATCAACATCAACATCAACATCACCTTTATCCCAAATTAATTGGGGTCGGTGGTAGATGAACCCACATGAAAATTTCAATAATAAATAAAATAAAATACTATAGGTTAGTGTTTTAAAAATGATCAGAGATTAAAAAAAGCAACGATTAACGAAATCATAGGGTAATAACACCATAGGCCAAATTTATATCTTAAATTTCAAAATATGGAGTTATGGACTGTTACTGGATAAGATGACTAGATATAATCCACACAATCCATTAGTCCATACCACCAGTGTAGAGCTGCACAAGCAAATTTGGAAAAGTGAGCCCCAAATGGGAATTTATTCACATACCTCACAATTATCAAGAACTAATAATTTCAACATCGGGCACCCTCCACCAGCACTAAAAACATCACATACAGAGTTAGTCAAAGATTCACACTCAGAGAGATCCACTTCTTGTAAAGATTGGCACTGCAGAGCTAATGTGGTTAAGCTGTCCTGCTTTGGTATTGCTAATTTCTGCATTGCAACAAATTCCATCGTTTAGAATTCTATAGTATACACAAGTATGGGAACGAAAAATAACAGACATAATTATGACATACTTGAAGTGAATTTGAAGCGATGTTAATACAGTGAAGGGCAGGGCAATTGGACACTAGCATAGAAGAAAGCATTATAGTCCTCAAGTTCAAATCAGCCAATCTACCAAGGAAAATAATTTAAAAAGAAATTAGAGAAGAAAATAATCAAAAACAGAGATAGGGCAAGAACTGAAGCATCAAAGAATCAAGATACAGAGAAAGATACACAAAAAATAGATTATTTTTCTGGAGATGAAAAAAATGGGGCAGAAACATACTTGCGACAATGTACTAATCTAATATTCTGCAAACGAGGAAGATCCAAAGACACTGAAGTCAACAGGCTACAATTATCAAGCTCCAGAACCTGTTATAGAAGTCACATCATTTGCTCATCTTGTAAATCTATACTCAGGAATTAATACATATCAGTATCTGAGACAAATTACAAACCTCCAACATATAACTATGAGATATTGCAGTCATTGAAGCTGAAGTGATGCCTTCACAACTGTGAAGCTTCAGAACTGTCAACATTGGCAGTCTAACAGCCTTCAAAGAGAAAACAAGCATGTCAAACAAAGGCAGATTAAATCTCCACAGGCAAAAGGTGATTGTAGACTCTAAAACATACCTCCAAAGATATGTTCGTGCAGTATGATGCATCAAGAAAACTAAGGTTAGCACAAGTCTGGGATATTTCACGTAGTGTTTCATCACTAACACATGAACAATTAGACATGTCCAGAGAAACTAATTGCGGGCATGATGTTGCAGCTGAGCGAATTGCAGTATCAGGAAGTTTGTGGCAAGACCCTATGTCAAGCTCATGCAAAAGGGGGCAATTAAGCACAACATGTACCATGTTACTGCGCTTCAATGACAAAGTTTCAAGTTGTGGGCACCTAAAAATGAATAAACAATCACGTTTCAGATCATTGGTAAAGAGACAGCTAAATATAAGTTAAGCATCAATTCAAAACATATTCACCTGACTGCTATACGCATAAAACGGCATTTTGTCAACTGAAGATGACACAACCTATCATGATTAATAGGTATCTCCTGAGCAAAACTACCAAGTACAGCTTCATTGATGGTCAATCTTCTCAACGTTGAACAATCGGCCAAAGCATGGAAAAAACTATCCATTATATGTCCTCCTCCCAATGTTAAAACCTCAAGATTTCTGAAAATGATGATAAATAATCAGCCAGAATCACAAATAATTAGATTGACAGCCCAATTACCGCAGAAACTACCTACCTTAATGAAGAGATAGCCTTCATCACAAGCAGGTAAATAGCAGGACCAGATATGTTCATTGCTGTGGCATTAGGATAACGTCTACACATGTCCTCGACTGTAAATACATAAAGCTTTATATCAGCAAAGGGTGTTATTTCCAATGCCCATAGTTGAATGTTAAAAGGTTTGCTGCAACATAAATTTTTTACAAATAACAATTTACTACAACAAATATATTCATGCTCACATTGCTCTTCAGATATGTTCCGATCTTCAAAATTCAAACACCTCCAGAAGTCTTCATGAGCACTAGCAGTTCGCCACTGCTTACAAACCATGGCAGCTTTGCAGAGATTTGGATGATCCAAAAATGAGAAAACCTAAATTACATGGGTAGGGTAAGGGGGGAATTCAAAACCATTAAAAGAGAATTAAATAGCACAAAAATTATTCTTTTTCCGGGAGCATACCATATGCAACAAGTCATCTGTAAAATCCATCTTAACGTCTAGATCATCCACTTTTGAGATGTCATAGTCATCTCCTTCACTGTCTCGAAGAGATGAGGGTTGGAAATTATCATAATCCCCATAGTCAGCAGATGCACTGGATTCCCCAGCATTCGAAGACGTTGGAATTGCACCATGAAAGCCACTGCAAAACAAAAGAATCATCAGTATATCATAATTCCACGACAGTATGCAGTTTTCAGTTCAGAAATAAACATCAATCGTGAGTTCGTAACACAACCCTAGGCAAGAACATTACTTTTCAAAATAAGGCCAAATGCCAATGATTCAACTAGAAAGAGGAGCTTAAATTTAAAGAGCCAGATAATTCATGCATTTGCAAAGAAGAGAACAGTTAGAGTAACAAAAACTCACTCGAAATCATTGTGAACTTTGGCACGCTTGTGGTGAGAATCGCGACTATCATCGGCAATAACAGCAGAAGCGGAGCTACTCTCTCCAAAGGAGCGCCGCCGTTTGGACGAAGCCCTCTCCATCTCATCAAACGGTATCAACTGCTCCTCATTCAAAATGTAGTTTCTGAAAATGAATTTGAACGACAGCTTGAACCATGGAAAGAACCAAAACTTCATGCACTTGGAGATTTAAGATGAGCACCTTCCGAGCCCTAGGTCTCGATCCCACACATTTTGCTGTCAGAAATTGGAGCACTGTGAACCCTAATTCGTAAGAAATCGATTTCAGAGATCGAATTGATGGAGAGTTTCTCACACAAAGAGGAGATTGAATGGATCTGGTGGGATACTGGGAGCTACTTTGTTGGGATTTTTGGTTCTTGGTTCTGTATCTCACTCACCATTCTTCTTTGTGCGGAAAGCTAATAAGAGACTGCGAGACAGAGACGATGCCGTGTAGGGGTGTTCTCATTTTGAAATTGCTGTGTGCTGCATTTTCTTTTCTCATTTTGTGGGGTGTAAAAAAATGGATTATATAGTGTTATAATAACAACGTACTGGAAAGATGTGTATCGTTTTTTTTTTTGTATAACGATAAAAATTCATGTGTATCGTTTTTGTTATTCCTATGAGTATATCGTTAAAAATCATTGCAGGATATCCTGTAATAAAAATTCAATACACCTTTTAAACAATCACATAAAAAAAATACTACATGGTTGATATTAAATACGCTAGAACCCTGTTTCATAATATTTTATTTTTTTGGGAAGCACCTTGTTTCATAATATTTATTAGGGTAAAATGTGTATCATTTTAAAGGATGTAAAGTTGTATCATTTTAAGGGAGAGAAAAATATAGATAAAAGAGGAGAGAGAGAGTTGATAAAAAAATAAAAGTGTGATCCCACCTCTTTGTGAGAATGAAAGGATATAAGTTGTGTGATTTAAAAATATAAATATTTATCCCTATTTATTATTTAAGTTTTTATTTAATAATAGTTTTTAAAATAATTTAAATTTTAAAATTATAAAATATAAAATATTTGATTAAAATATACTTTTATTTTATTAGTACTAGTATATTACCCGTGCGGATGCACGTGCGGATGCACGGGAAAAAAATCAAAATATTTGATGTCTGTCATAAATGGTTAATATCACTGCTAACCTTATACTTATAAAAACCTGTATTGCTATTTTATTTTTTATTTTGTATGAATTTGTGTCGTTAGCATTTGGAATTTCATAAATTTATATTTACAAAAATTGAAATCTGAATTAGGAATTTAATTATAAAAGAAGAATAGTGGAATTTTAATTTAATTATTAAAACGTGTTGGCAGGAGGGGCGGGAAGGCCCTCTGGGCAAGCCCAGATTGCAACATTTAACTATTAGTATTTTATGTAAATAATTATTTTTTTGCAAATATTTGTGTTATTAGTATTTTGAATTTTACAAATTTGTATTTACAAAAATTAAATTCAGATTTAGGAATTTAATTATAAAAGAAGAAGGATGAAATTTTAATTTAATTATAAAATTGTGTTGGAGGGCCGGTCCTTCGAGCCGAACCCAGTTTGTCACCTCTAACTATGAGCATACAATATATTTTTGTATTTATCTACAAAAAAGGGGTTCTTATAGTCACATTTAAGTTTTTATATTTTATCTCGGAGATGGTCTTTCATTAATTACAATGAGATTTAAAAAATAATTATTTTTTGCAATGATTTGTGTCCTTTGTATTTGAAATTTTACAAATTTGTATATACAAAAATTGAAAGCAGATTTAGGAATTTAATTATAATAGACAAATAATAAATTTTAATTTAATTATAAAAACATATTGGCGGGTGGCCCTCCGGACCAAGCCCAGTTTACCACATCTAACTGTCAACATTTTATATCAACATGTAATAGGTTTTTATACTTATCCACACAAAAAAAAAGATTTTTATAGTTACTTCTAAATTACTATCTATCTATATTTTCTATAGTTGTCTCTAAATCAACTCTCTGATATGGGTATATTTGTGAAATATATATTAGATGAATACTTGATAAATATTTGAGTTTAGGATGAATATGGTAATATCAAAATACCATTCATTAGCTTAATTGAATAAGTATAAATAATTATTTCCAAAATGAACATATATATATATATATAAGCATATACTTAATGCATGGTATTTAATCTCAATAAGACATCAACTCCACCAATAATATTTTGGTGAAGAATATGAAGAGCCAAGTACTCATTGGGTTCGAATCAACTATAGCGTTAAAATAATGATATACATCAAAACATTGAAAGATCATTCCTTTTAATTGAGTGATTATTAAGAATAAATAAATATTTTTTTGCAAGATTTGTGTCCTTAGTATTTGAAATTTTATAAATTTATATTTACAAATATTGAAATTAGATTTAGGTTTTTAATTATAAAAGAGAAATGTGGAATTTTAATTTAATTATAAAAACGTGTTGGAGGTCAGGGCAGGTCAGCCCTCCAAACCGAGCCTGATTTTTCACCTCTAACTGCCAAAATATTATAAAAATAATTATTTTTTTTCAAGAATTAGTGTCGTTAGTCTTTGGAATTTCACAAATTTTTATTTATAAAAATTGAAATCAGATTTAGTAATTTAATTATAAAAGAAAAAAGATAAAATTTCAATTTTATTATAAAAATATATTGGCGGGCCGGCCCTCGAGGCCGAGCCCAGTTTTCCACCTCTAACTGTCAGCATTTTATATAAATAATTATTTATTGCAAGTATTTGTGTTAATTACACTCTTTCAATAAAAAATGAAAGTTTAATTTCTTTCTTATGTACTAAATTAAAATTTTTATTTTTATAGTTCTTAAATTTTAATAAATTTATTTTACAGAGTGACAGTCATTTTGTATTTATATTTAAAATTTAAAACTTTTTATATTAATTATACATGTTTTTTTAAATAATTTTTTTCTATTTTAATTTATGATTTTTATATATTTTTCTAATTGGTTATACATGTATATTTAAAAATTTATGTTAAATATTTAAAAAAAAATATATATGTATATTATTTTAATTGGTTATACATGTATATTTAAAATTTTTATGTTAAATATTTTTTAAAAAAATACATGTATATTATTTTAATTGGTTACACATGTATATTTAAAAATTTTATGTTAAATATTTTAAAAAAAATATACATGTATATTATTTTAATTGATTATACACATATATTTATAATTTTGTTATTTTACAAAAAAAATTAATGTTTTTATTTTTTTTATGCAGCATTAATAGGACTAACAATTATCTATGCAAAAAATAGTGGGATATACAACAAAAGAAAAATAGAGGTTTTTTTACTCATAATATACAACAAAAGAAAAGTAGTGGGACATTAAATGAGTTGTCTGCTACAAAAAATTTTCTAAAAGTTTTCTCATCATTACAAAGTTAAAAATTCAAATCCAAAATTCAAATTTAAATATAAATTCAAAATTTTTATATTTATTAAATTTTTATATTTTATTTTATACAGAATGATAGATGTAATTTTTTTATTAATTTTACATTTTTTATTAAATTTACTTATTATTCGAAAAAAATAAATTTTTTATCTTTTAATTTATAATTTTTAGATTAGATTTACATATAAAATATTTATGTTAATTTTTTTTAAGTAAATAATATTTTTTTATGCAGCATTAATATGGTTGACAATTACTCATGATGAAAGTAATGTGAATCTACAAAAAAAAAAAATAATGAGATAGTAAATGAGTTGTCTGCCACCAACAATTGTTCAAATGTTTTCCCACTTTTTAAAATTCAAATTCAAATTTAAAGCGGAAGATGAGATCAAAATTCAAATACCCAACTGCACAATCAAGAAAGTGACACTGAGAACAATTCAAAACCCAAACGATTCACATTGACGCTTCAATGTCAACATTTCGTATAACACGCTGTGTTTAATGATGGATATATCATCGGTTGACCGCATTCATTGGAACATGGAATGTCGCAGGTAAATTCACCTATTGGATATATCATCGACTGCCCACATCCAGTGTTATCATTATTAATTAAAAAAAATATCAATGACAGAATCGCATGCTTTTAAAGAAATGGACGATTTCCAAAAGAAAAAAATCATGACTTTACGTGAATCATGAAAGAGACCAAAGCTTGATGGTTTAGTTTAACCCGAAATTCAAATTTAAAGTATACTTTTATTTTATTAGTATTGTCTCATTTCACTTGACAGAGATAAGGAAAAATGGTAAAGTTAAAAAACAATAATTAATGCTTAATTGATCTTCTAGAATAATAAAAAAACTAATAGATAAGAATATTAATATATTAAGAATTTTTAAGTAAAATAAAAAGTAAAAATTATTTTAAATTCGTAGGGTGTAATTTAGTGTTATATAAGCAATTATATTTAGAATAATTTAATTAAATTTATAATTTATAATTTTTTTCCCATAACAAAGTGTTATAAATGTTAAATTTAATCAGGATAATGATACATTTTTTTTTTTAAAAAAATTAGGGTTATATTGACAATTTTTTTTACAAACTTACAGACTATACTATGTCTGACCGGTTATATTTTATATAAGAGTGTATTACCAGTCAGACATAATATAATTTGTAAGAATTTATAAATAAAAAGTTTATAAATATATTTTTTTCCTAAAAAAAAGTTAATTAAGTTACATCAAGAGCTTCATGTCCATTGCTCACTTAAGGCATTTCTTGAGTGGTAATTTCTTTCAAAGTCAGCCAGGTTAATATTATGAAAATCTTTCACCAAAATAAAATTATGAAAATCTCATATTTTTGTTAACCTTGTCTACTATCAATTCTCGGATTCTTGAAAGTTTGAGTGCTATATGAATAGGATATTTATTTCATGAGTTGGGTGTTTGATATAAAGGTAATTCTGTTAGTTTCTTTTTATATAATAAAAAATTTAGAAAAGTATTTCTTCCGTAACATGAGAAAAAATTATCTTCATTGAGCTTAAAACGACATCGTTTTGGTATTATAAGATTAAAAAATCATAATGATAAAAACTAATATAACCCTGCAATATATTAAAATTACAAAAATATCTTGATCGTCCCAAAATGACGTCGTTTGGGACTAGATAACTTATCTCCATTGATTGGATAAATCCTTTACCCTAAAAAACTTGGTTTAGCATATATTTTTATTTTTATATTTTCACGCCGTTGAGCTGGCCGGGCTTGCTTTTTGAGGCTTTAGTTTCTTGTATTTTCTTGTGTCCTGATTTATTCTTGTGTAAAGAAAGTGATAAACGCACAAGTGCGAGTATAAGGGTCAGTTTGGTGTCATGTATTGGATAAAATCTGATAGTATAAGATCTAATGAGGGAATATTGATATGATACTAAGCAAGAAGAAGTGAAACTCCGGAAATGATTTGGATTTTGTTTGTTAAATTTTTTGTTGTTGAAAATAGTTGGTTTTAATCACATATGTGATTGGTTATATCTGTGATATTCGAATATGTAAATATACCTCTCTTGTGTCTTATATATAGAGATGTCTAGTCTAATGGACTAATATGTTGCTTTTGGATCTAGATGTCCGATATTAGTAAGTTAGATGCCATTAAATCAAGCAGATCACTGTGCACAAAAGAAATATACGATTTTGCCAAGGGATATATGCATGCACACAGTAACAATATAACAATAAGAGAGATTGCATCCTTGATGAATATCTTTCTTTAATTATATCTGATTTATGCTTGGGTTACCACTTATTGAACTTAACAATAATGAAGCTCAGATATGGATTCAAAACAAGCTAAATCATCATCTAAGTTATCGAGCTAGAGGAACTCACCACTGCAGTATAAAATAATTTTGATTTTATCATTTAATATTATGTTACTGCGTCAATAAAAAAGCTATAACTTTTCAATAAATACTAGCACATGATAAAAATTGTATTCCCTTAACAATATATAATTGAGTAATTGTGTAAAACAATGCTTTAAAATTAAGGCTAAGTATTAATTTACTTGAGTGTTATGCATTACATTATTGTTTTTGGGAAAATAAGTTTCAAACATCTACATTTTTCTTCTACAAGTTTAGGCCAATTGATAACACAATTGAGAGCATTATCCATCCCAATATGAAGTATCCAACCAGTATTGTTGGTCCGACATCCTCGGGTTCCTATCATGAGAAAAAGAGAACACTGTTTAGTACAATACTAACTCTCTTCGTTTTGAAATAATTATCACTTAAAATTCTTAATTTTTTTAAAATTATTTACTGTTTTAAAAATTACAATAACATTTATTTTAATTTTATCTTTATTTCTTAGTATCTTACTAAGTGGAACAAGAAAAATCATTAATAAATTAAAGGGCAATTCAATTAAATATAATTATATTTCCTTAAAATTAAAGCTATTTAAATTATAATTATTGTAAAATGGAAAAAAAATTATGTGTGTGTGTGTGTCTATAAATGATTTTTTAATGAAATATTATAAGTTTAAATGATTTTCTTTTGCGGGGTAAAAATTAACAATTTTTGCTTGTGAGAATCATCTATGATGTTATTAATATCGTATTAAATGAGATAAATTATCTTATATCATAAAAATAAAAAATAAGGGGACTGTTATATTTATAATTTTTTTAGTTATAAATTATATTATATATTCCAGAAAATATAATAGGTTACACTATGTACTTTCGATAGTATATAGTATAAACCACGTGGGAGGGCGTGATGGTTCAGTATCTCGTCCCTTAAGCAAGTGATTGAGGTTCGAACTCCAACTCTTGTGAATGGAAAACATTCCGTGGTCAGCTCTTTACCGCATTGTGCGTTGATCCGGGGCAAGGGATTAGTCACATGACTATCGGCTGTGGGAATATCAGGATGTAATCCAAATAAAATAAAATAAAAATAATATATACTATAATTTGAAAAAATTTATAAACAAAATTTGTAAATGGAATTTTTTCTTAAGAATAAATACGTGGGCTCCATTATTTCTAAAAAGAAAAAGAGATAAGAAAAAATTGAAGGTACCAACCTTTTTATTTATATAAATGAGAAAAATTATTGAGAAAATATTTTCCGATCATTTATACACCACGGACATATGAAAATAGAAACAGTACAAAAGGTCTACCAAAACAAAGAAAACAGTACAAATGTGCTTGCCGAATAAAAAGAAACAGTTCAAAGGCAGAAGCAGGAACAAATACCTGTGGTGGAGGATCTCCTTTTGGGATTTGTGTTATGTCAACCTCGAACGGCCAAACGTATTTGTCTGTAATCTGGGATCTGGCCAAGCTCCAGTCATATATTCTTCTTTCTTGTTCCGATGACAGGATGGTGTATGATTCCTATACAAGGTAAATCAGATCATTACAATGTTTTTGAGGGAGTGAAATTATAATATAAAATTTTCTTCTTATAAAAGTAAAAATAAAGTAATGATACTTATAAATTTTGATGAGGGCAACCGTTAATTACATGACAAAAAATAAAAAATAAAAATTAAAATCTAGAGGTTGTCCACTAAAAATACAAATACAAAGTAATTGAATTGCGAATAAATGCATATATAGTATTAATTTACTGACTTTGAGAAGTGCTAATTTCTGTTTCAGTTCTTCTTCCTCTAAATCTTGGCTCTCCAATTCTCGTACCTTGTTATTATATGCAACCGCCACCTGTTAAAGTGTGGAGGGAGGAAGAGAGACAGAAAGGTTAAAACCTTAAAATGAAAGAGTTGAAACAGAACACCAAAGGTGGTTCTGACCTTGTCAAATGGACATCCTCTTGCAATGCCGAGTCTACCATAATGATCTGCGTCCGTAATTGCTGCATTCTAAACCAAATCTCCATCAAGATATATGCACTCTTATGCATATAAATCAAAGAAGACATAAAAGGGTAGGATTGTGTTTTTGTGAAAGAGTATTATAATGGGAAAAACTAATCTATGTTACATGTAACTTTCTCTCCTACACACTCTTCGATAAATATGTCACCTTTACATTTTTTTTCAGATGGTGAAGCCCACAAATTTATCTTCTAATATACATAAAATTTAGGATTGTGTTTTTGAAGATTAATAAAACCTTATTATAATATGTAAAAAGGTTGCAAAACTTACGTATGCCACGTAGAGCCCTCTCTACGTTAAGAGCAGAAATTAAAGATGATGGTTCTTTTGGAACTTCAATGGAACTCTCTGAATCTACTACCTCTGCGTCAGTGGTATCGGCTGAGACATCACTGGAGCTTCTGATGCATAATCTACGCGGTTTCACAGTAAAACTGATGGTAGTTGAGAATCCAAATTTTGGTGTTTGAGTGGGTGAAACGTTCTTACCGGGAATGCATACTTTGGCGGTGGTGGAGGACACGGCCATTGTCTTACCTAAGCTTTGTGTGCTACTGTCCTTAACTGTATCTGTGTGGTTTATATAATAATTTATTAACATCAAATCAAACATGAGTTGGATAAGGCAATAGCTCCTCGCCATTAAAGAGTTATCTGAAACTAAGTTTGCATGAAAATTTTATCTTATATATATATTATTTAGGAGTCAATCATCAACAAAGTCGTTGTAGTATAGTGGTGAGTATTCCCGCCTGTCACGCGGGTGACCCGGGTTCGATCCCCGGCAACGGCGTTTTATTTTTGTTTTTGGTTATTACGTGATAATACGACAGTCGTTTAGGGGAGAACTAACTTGAATTCGATCTGGGATACTAACCCTCTATTGGGCCGAGTTTAAAATTGCTATGGCCGTATCTACATAATGAAGGTGTTCATGGATTACGTTAACGGACTCTAATCCATCCTCATATCTTGATTGAGCCGAAATTATGAATTTGGATCTGACCAAATCAGGACTCGATTGATGAATAAATCAAAATCAAAATTAGGCTGATCCAATATTTAGACAAAATACATAAATTTTTAATATTAAATATATTAAGTCATAAAAAAGGAGATTTTTACAATATATTTTTAAAAAAAATTATATCAATATAAAACTTATTATTATCTAAAATATCAATTTAAGTTAGAATTACAAGTTTTTTTTTTTTTTTGGTTGAATCGATAATTACAAGTTATCATTAATTTAGTGTGAAAAAATAACATGATGAGAAGTTTTAACTTTCTTTCTTTTACTTTTTATTTTTTTGGTTAGAGTAAATTGTGTATGACAGTAAATATTATGTCATTCACATTAAAAAATTTAATAAATAAAGGGGTTATGTGAATGTTTAATTCATTTTTTTTGGGGTACTATTAACTATATATAATACATTTTAAAAACTACTAATTATACTGTTGTCCCTCTCCCTCCACCTTTGCATATGAAAACTAGAAAGATGAATAAAAAAGCGTGAAGTGAAAAAAGGCTGTGTTTGGTTTTTATTTAGAAAAAATGATTTGTAAAACAATAATTGTTTGTTATTTTTTAAAACTAAATTTGCAAATAACGTAGAAAAGTTCTCAAAATGATCGTTTTCGGTGATAATTTTGTTTTTGTAATTTTAATTTATTTGGGTTATGAATAGTCTTTTTTTTTGGTATAATCTTTTTATTTTTAAAATTTTCAAAACGACGTCGTTATAATTATGAAGATTTATTGATGACACTTTTATAAATAAATTCAACTTTTGTTAATTTTGGATTTTTTATATTTAAAACACTAATTGTTTTTTATTTTTAAAACAATAATTGTTGTTATTTTTTTAAAACTAAAATTGCAAAATAATTATTTTAAGAAATGTTACTACAGTTTTTGAAACTAAATACCCTTTTGGGCACTCATTCACGCCCACAAATTAGGCGTGACTATTCACTCCCAAATTACAAAAAGAAATTATTCTTTTGTTGACACGTGGCAATAAAATTCAAAACGTAAAACTTTGAAAAGTCATAACTTTTGACAAATTCAAAAAAGTAATTTTCATATTATTCCATATAAAGGACTAAACCACCCTAAATTTCATCGCACCAAACACTAATTTTTGCAATTTGTATTATATAGTGTATTATAAAAAAAAATATTATTATTAATAAGAAAAACAAAAAAAGTATTTACTCAATTTTCTTTTTATAATTTTCCGGTGATAATTTTGTAAGTATGAAGATTCATTAATGGTATTTGTGTTGGTAAATTCAATTTTTTTTTTTCATTTTAAATCATTTTGCAATGACAACCTTATAAGTTATAATTATGAAGATTTATTAATGACATTTTATAAATAAATTCAACTTCTTTTAAATTTTGGATTTAATTATATTTAAATAAGTTTTCTTGTTTTTTTAATTTTAAAATTAATTTTCAAGATTTATATTACAAGATAGTTTTGAAGAACTAAAAAGTAAAATAAAATTTAAATAGACTCAAGATCTTTTAACTTATTTCTTATAATGCGAGGGTGACTAAAATACGTGTGGTAAAGTGTAAATAATTATACTATTGTCTTGCATAAATTTAAGTTTCTTTATTTTAAATTTGTTTGGGTCCCCTAATATTGATCGCTTTCTATATGATTATGTTTCTGACAGTGTTTTTGTTCAAAATTCAAGTATAAAAATGAAGTTTTACATTGATTAAAAATAAATTAAATGAGCACTTTATAAATAAAAGACCCATAAACTAACTATCTTAAGTTTCTAAATTGAGATCTAGTATAACATTAATTTATTATAGTTTATCGCTTAATCTATTAATGAAAAGAATCCTTTGCAAAGATATTGGTCTCGTACCAGTTATTAGTTTTAACTTTTTATAATCTTCAAGACCCAAGCTGCTTTATAAATTAAGAAAAAAAATGGGTCCCAATAATAAAACCCATATTATTTATTTTTTATTTTTTATTTTCTGATATAATATATATAGAGTGAGCCATGAGCTATTCTGTATGATACGCTGATGGTATGCTTGATTAATGAAAATTAAGTGGTTATCAAGTTCGGACCAATTAAATTAAACCAAAAACAAGTATACATAAACAAAAGTTATCTATTTGATATTGGTTTTTCACTTTTTGTTTTCCAATTTTTTAAAGAAAAGAGTTTCTTATGTTAGATTCATTATTGGTTAGGACGGCAAAGCAACTGGTTCATTTCTTATTATTTTCAATCTCAACTACCCTTGCTCGCATGGATGTCCTTCTATATATTTTTGTATTGCAATTTTCAGCTTTCAAGTACAAAGATCCTTCCCCTCTTGCACAAAGAACATGCATTAAGGAATCATCATATCTAATTTGGAATGTTTATTAAACGCAACTTCGGCGGGGCGGCACTATAAAACCAAAATGGAATTGAAGAATGCGATGGTCCGTGTAATGGAAGGCCATATTCTTCTGATTTTGGTCACTTTTTATAATTTTATTAGCAATAGTCACTAATAGGAGATTGAACATAGTGATTATTTGGGGTCCGATGAGACCTCTTCACTTCATAGACCTTATCTAGTTGACATCAAGCACTTGCTCCAAGTCGTTGTGGAAAGCCAATTTAATTTTTGGGAAATAGTTTTCTCATTTTACATGAGAAAATTATTTGTGATAGTCACCCATAGGACACTGAACATCGTGATTATTTGGGGTCCGAGGAGACCTCTGCACTTTATCTAGTTGACATGAAGCACTTGCTCCAAGTCGTTGTGGAAAGCCAATTTGATTTTTCTTCGATATAAAGTCTTATCAAGTTTGACATCACAAGATGGTCACATTCGTTAACAAAAATGTTTCAGTCTTGTAAAAATAGAATTAGAACAATGGTATATATTATGTTGTTGTCGCTGAATCTTTGTCATATTGGAATTTGGGTCTATTTTACAAAAATAAATCTTTTGTTTTGTCGTTACCTAAAACATAATAGTTGAAAAGGTCCGAGAATATCTGGGGATTATATAGTTATAGGGTGGGGTTATTTGCATCCTCACGTGTCTATTGACATTATTTTTATTTTTATGATGTTCTTTAAATTTATCCTTATTTAAAACTTTAAAAAAGTCAATTTTTTATTAATTGTTTAATTATTTATTCTTACTCTTAAAATATTATTTTCTTAAAACTTTTCTTTTATCACACACCAAGATCATTCATCTTTCTCTATTTCTTCCCTCACTAAATTATTTCCTTTTTAGTTTATTTTCTCGCTTACTTGCAAATTTGAAACAAACCCACATGAAAAAATAAGAATAAAAATCTAGTTTTAATTCGTTCTCTTCATGCTCTAAATTACTTCCTTTTAATTTATTTTTATGGTTATTCAGATTTTTTGGATAGTACTCCTTCCTTTATAATTTTTGCTTATGTGTTGCAAAAAGTTTTTTATATTACAATATTAAAATGACAAAAGCAAACACACATGGCACGTCACACACATTCAAAAATAGAAAAAATGTTGTTATGTATGGTAAGTAAGGTGATGAGTAACAACACTGATGATTGATCCATTTAGAGTTAAATTACTTAAAAGGATGAGTGAAATTTATTTTTCCAATGGGAGCTCCCGATTCTCTAGCAATACTCATCAGATTAGTTCAAGCTTGATTCTAATAACAAATTTTAGACATATAAACTCAGATCTTCACAAGCTGGGTCAAAGACCCCATATTCATTTAGCATCCTACTCACCAACCTTTTAAAATATAATTCTCACTCATCTTTTACCGCGAATTCAAATTAATTTCACCCTAAAGAGATGAAACAACAAAAAACAACTGCGAGAACGGGTTATGAGATTTAAGTAGCATCTACTTTAGCCGAAGAATCTATGCTGTTTTACGGATTAGGACCTGCCCAAAAGTCTATCCACTATACTGCCTGTTAGAAAAATTAAATAAACATTTTTTCTACTTATAGGTTTGATACACTTTTGTATGTTTAGGATTTTCTGGTGATATTAAATAATACATAAGAGAATTTATTTTTATATTAAAAGAAATAATCTAAGTCATTAAGATTGATCTAATAATAAGGAGTTTGAGTAATTTACATGAAATCATAAGTTTGAATCTCTTCACCACTATTCAAAAAAAAAAGTAATTGATTGAGTTTGAGAGAAGAAATTAGAGAGAAATAAATAATGGTCACTATACATATCATATAACACGAAAATTGATGGGCCCATATTAAAAAAAAAAAAGCTAGGCATGAAAATTGAAAGATCAGTAATAGGACTTCTCCTTTGTTGTTGGAGAAGTGTATTTCCCATAAATGATCAGCGACTATAAACTCAAATCTTAATATCATCATTGTACAAAAAAATAATTTAGTGAAAGAAAAATTAGGGAGAGATGATGATTTTGGTATGCGGTAAAAAAGAGAAGGGATATTCTTACTACCAAAATTTTCTACTACCAACTTACTACCTATCTAATCACCATTAGATTAACATTTTGTCTCTTTTCAAAAACTTTTTAACATTATCTCTCTTTAATCCAATGGTAATGTGATGGGTAGTACATTAGTCGTAAGAATTTTTGGTAGTTTTATATCTCCACTCGGTAAAAAATATATTTTAAAAGTAAGAATAAATAATAAAATAGTTAATATTTTTTCTTTTATTTTAAATGAGGATAAATTCAGAAAACATTATACAAACAAAAAAGTGAGGATTGTGAACAAGCATATTAAACTACAAAGAGTCACGTCATAGTTATAAGATTGATATTCCTTGACAAGGAGAGAAGACCTGCAAAGAGATAGAAAGACAACAAACCTTGAATTATGTTTGTGCTAAAATATAAACTTGAATGTGATGTGTGCAGTGTTACTGACATCATCGAAGATATGAAAATCATTGACACGCTAGAATTTCAAATTAACAAGAGTACTATCAAAATCATGCCTAAACAATTCATATAAAAATAATTACTCAAAATCGAAGTTGATGCAGTTGGATGTCCAACAATCAATTTGCGAATAATGGTGCGTTTCCCTAGTTTATATTTTAGATTGGGTTGCATGGAAATATTCAAACTTAATTTAAAACTCATATGGAATTCTTAATAAGGGATAGAATAAATAATCCATATACTTTCAACTTAAGTGGTTTTTCAGAGTTAATTGTATGATATAATATTAGTCTATAAATTGGTGACCTATAATTCGATTATTTCGGTCTCAAAATTAATTTAAGTATGAGTGTAAAAAAGGTCTTATATATTATCCACACTTCAAAATTTATCATATGAGCATATTAAAATATTTTATGAAATTATTTGTGTATTTCCACTCAAAAAATTAAAATTCTTAAATTTTGACTGCATTATATATATATATATATATATATATATATATATATATATATATATATATAAAATAAGTAACCAATTCAACTTAACCATTTAAGTTTGTAAATGAATCTTTTATATTTCTCTAACATATCTTCTCATCTAAAAGCAGCGGTGAAGATTAAATTCATGACCCTGTGGTCTTGTAGGCTTTTATACCATGATAAATAACAAATTCAACTCAGTAGCCTAAACTTGTAATTAAATGTCTATTAATGATTTTATATTTCTCTAACAATATATATATATATATATATATATAAAGTGTTTGTCATTTTAAATAATACTTGTTCAATTTTAAAGAAACTACCTCATTTAGGCGTGTTTTTGCATTCTCTCTCCTCTATTTATATTTTTCTTAAATTTATAAAAAAGTATTAAAAAAATACAAAAAAAAAATCAAACGACATAATTTCATTTAAAATGACGTAAAGATGTGTAATTTAAAATGATAAATAATTTTATTATATATATATTTCAAATTTTAAATTGATATCATAAACATGAGAACTTGTCCTCAATTCCCAACAAAAATGCATGAAAGAGAAATGCATTTAAAGCATGCATATGAACATAAAAAATATAGAAATTAAAAAAAAAAAAAAACTCGCACATTAGACTTTCAACTCCAAGCATGAAGTCCTCGGATAATTAATTGAAATCATATTACAGAACCATCATGACAAAGGAAGAGAAGTGAATCACTTTTGAAGGTGGAGAAACTACCATTTCAAGGTTAGGGATATATCACAATCTTTTACGAGTACCTACCATGGTATTCTCGTATATATCATTTAGGGGAAGTCGCTGATAACATGGATATTTTTTTTATATACATTGATGAGAATTGAATATATAATTTATTCAAATTTCTCATTACTGGATGAATTTTAGTGGCTTCAATAACATGGATCTAAAGCCTTTCTGTGAAGTAATTCAACCTTATTAGCTGAACCAATCCCATTGAAAGTAGGTTATCCCTCGTCAACATTTCCAATTTCTCGTACATCTTTCAAATACAGTAAGGTAAATAAAATTATTTTTCACATGAAGGAACCTTCGACATACAAATTTTAGTGGTGGGCTCTCCACCACATCGATAATGTAGTCAACCCACGCTCAACTAAACCACAATTCAAGCCCGGCCTTAATATACCAATATGCTACTCCTGTTTGAAAATTTATGGGGCCCCACACATTACACATTCCATGTTCAAGTTTAAATTGTCATTCTTCTACGTCCACATACAGGTATATTGTGGATGGTAACGAGCGTTACAGAATAATATAAATTATTAAAAAAAATTTAGTTAACGTCTTAAGATTTTGGGTTCAAGTAATTCTCTATATGGTATTAAAGGTTTAGTAATCACAAGATTACGAGTTTGATTTGCCTTTCACTTTGTGTGAAATTAAAATAAGAACAAGGTAAAACAAAAAACATTGGGACTATACAATATCCACATTTCAAGTCCAAATAGCTCTTGTGTGAAGGGGGTGTTAGAGAATAAATAAATCATTAAAAAAACCCTCACCTAACACTTTAAGATTTTGGGTTGAAGTGGTTCTTTACACACTCTCAGTGTCACAAATAAATAAAGAGTTTATTATATATATATATATATATATATATATATATATATATATGAAAGTGTATGATATCCATATTTTTTTTCTCACATGAACTTATATGAATCTTAATATTTTTATGTATATATAAAAAATAAAATTTATCTCCCACTTATAAACATTAACCCTATAGATAAAAATATCTCATCTTAAATGCCCTCGTGTACCTACTGGATTCCACTGACCACTGGCCCCCAACTTTCTGCGCATGCTAATTCAGTCATGGATGGAGTATGGACTTAACTTGTTCAAAGTGAGATTTTTTAAGATATATAAAAAAAATTCCAATTGTTGATTAAAATTAAGAAGAATAGAAATTTAATCATATGTAATTAATTTAATTTTTAAAAAACAATTGACATTTTTTTTTAGTTTAAGTTGAAGGTTTACTTCCACGCCCCTAATTTATAATTTCAAATCCATAATTGTATTTGGTATTGGAACTTAGAATCGTTTTTTCCAAATACTTTTTTTATACATAATCAGGACAGAACAACTATTTGGTTGATTTGATTATTTATTATAAATTAAATAATATTCCAGTTAATTATTCTTTCATTATAATTTTAACAAAGGATAAATTTATATTAGTCTAAGAGTAACAAATTTTCTATCTAATTTTAACTATGATTTTACTTGTATTTAACAACTCACGTGATTCATAGATTAAAATTATTAAATAGAAATGAAATGGAATATTAAAATTAAGTGCAACACTTATATCGCTATAAATTAATCCTACTCGTGACATATTTATGTATGAATAACAGGAAATGGACCTTCTTATGTTTCATTTAACATGACATAGTTATATCGGAGAATCATAATTATACAAAGTTAAATTAACGATTATAATTTTGTAACTATCTATTCTAATATTTTATCTCTTTCCTTTCCTCTTTCATCATTAATTAATCCTTATATGATTATGATTTTTCATTCAATCATGTCATATTAAATAAGATATGAAAGAATCCACTCTCATTTATAACATTACAACTTAGCCTCTTGCAAAATATATGTTAGAGGTTATATATCGAACAGAACATACTACGGAATTTTAATTAGATTTTTAAGGCTACCTCCCACAATGCACGTAGTTATGACATTTGTCTCTTTCATTACTCAAACAATTTTTGTAGCAAATATTTACAAGTCAAATTAATTTTTGAAATTTGTCATAAAAAAAAATATTAATTTTTGAAAAAATAATCATTCATGTTCTTACTAAGTGAGGACTTTTTCCCATAAAAATGAACTTATTGCATAAAATACATTACAAATAACAATGAAAGAATTTAAATAAAATCAAGTGAAAAAGAGGTATCCTTTTAAAAGACACAAATTTGTGTTCTTTCAGTGACTTACACAAAGTCTTATCGGTAAGACTTTGGATAAATCTGAAAAATTACTTCTTTTTCTCTCTCCCTAGTCAAATCGACTTGTAAAATGAAAAAAAAAAACAAATTTTTAGATTTACACAAAGTCTTAACAGTAAGATTTTGTGTAAGTAACTGAAAGCACACAAACTTGTGTCATTTTAAATGACATTCGATGAACCCTAAAATCAAACACTACAAAATTTAAATGTGATTGTTTATATAAGAAAGGGGACAAATTACACTTTCTTCTTTTAAAATCTCAAAATTTCTTAATTTGGTTTAGCTACATAAATTTTATAATCTTTCAATTTAGTCTCTTAAAAAATAATTTTTTCTTACTAGGGCTATCGTTGTCAAAAATTATAACCCAAAATAATTTTTACAAAAAAAAAAAAAAACTTACATCTTTATTAAGTGTCAATTTTCTTACTATGTTCTAGCCACGAAATGAACACATTCCAGAAAAATACGCCATAAACCTAAAAGAATTTGAATAAAATCAAGGGATTTGATTTTCTCATGTTGTGACTCAACTAGTGGTAGGTCCTACATTTATTCAAAAAGAAAAAAGAAAAGAAAAGCTTTGCACGCAAATCGAAGAATCACAACATAAGAATTGAATTCTCATGCAAGATGAGAAAATGTTTTCCCTACAATCAAACCCTACAACTCTACAAGAGGTTCCCCTTCTCTCTTTTCTGTCTTTCTCAAATAAATAGGTATATATGAGAAATAATTAACTAATATTTATAATGGTATGAAATAATAAATTTTTTATTGGTGTATATATATATATATATATATATATATATATATATATCTCATTCTGTTTTTATCCATTTTAATTTTAAACCTTATAAATATTAGTTATTACAATTTATATTTATATAATTTTTTTATACAATATTTATATAAATATCATATATTTTTTTATTAATTTAAGGCTTTCATTTTTTTTATAAGAAAAATATTTTTACAAAAATTTGAATCACCACGTTGTCGCAATTAAAAATGAACCTAAAAAAAACTATCACAACTCAATTAGTCCCTCTTAATATAAAATAAATTAATTTTCAACATTTTTTTTTTATTTGTTTTGGGTACAATGGTTATATTGATGTTTGAACCTACAATCTCATACAAGTTAACCAAATCTCTCACAACTAGATCATTTCTTGTGACTTATTTATTTTTTAAATTGATATAAAATGATGTACTCAAATAAAATTTTGGCTATCAAGTTGTTATACTTATAACTAAAGTTACCCGAAATAAAAGTTACAGGATTAGCAAACCACATACAATAATATTTAAAAAAAAATCTTATTTATCAACATGTGAAATAAAATAAATAATGAAAAAATGAAAAGCATAAATGTATAAGAAAAAAATATTAACAAAAAAACGAAAGAGCGACAAACTTACTTTAAATGTGAAAAATTTAGGTGTATGAAGTCAAGTTAAAAAAAATCCCAAAACTCATAAAAAAGAGTTTTTACTATGACTCAGACAATATATTTAGTATTAAGGGAAAAATGTTTATCTATCCTTTCACTCTCACAAAGCAGTGGGACTCATGCCTTTATTTTTTTTGTCAACTCTCTCTCTCTCCTTCTTTATTTATCTATTTCTCTCTTAAAATGACACAATTTTACATCATTTTAAATAACACATCCCTAGTATTTAACACAAGTCTTAATGTTTAAGTTTTGAATAAACAATACATATAAGAGAGTACTATTAATAAAAGGATAAGGGAGGATCACAAGTAAAGACGTCCTCTTAATAAAAGGATAAGGGAGGGTAACAAGTCAAGACGTTTCAAACTTAAAGGTGAAAGATGACAAGTCAAGGCGTTTCAAACTTAAAGGTGAAGGATGACAAGTTAAGACGTTTCAAACTTAAAAGGTGAAGCATGCCTAGTGAAGACATTTCAAATTTATAGACAAATAAATATAATTTGTCTAATGTGTGGGATTGAGGAGCATAACTTCTTCCTAGATAGGAGTTTAGTGAACTAAGTTTATTATTTTTTATTATTTTTTTTATGATTTATGTTATCGTTTCTATTATCAACTGAAAATTATCTAAAATATGTGTAAATAATAGTATTATTATATAAAAACTTACTTTTGACTGACAGTGGTATCATTTAATGGTTTTATAAGAGTTATCTTGTAGAAAAAATGATTGTGTTATGTTATAGAGATTCATTTTGCATGCTGGAGTTTTTTTTTTTTGCTGCGGGCCCCCAAAATATTGTGAGTGTAGAAAACTTTTTGTGGTTATATTACATGATAGATGATAAACCCATCATTTAATTATATGTATTTGTAACGTATTAAAATAATTTAAGCTCTCTTATTTGAATAATAAAATAGAAAAAGTAATGAAAATAAAATGTTGATTGATGGAGTTCGAGTAGCTATAAAAGCTAGCACCGCCCATTTATTTGCCCATCCGCAAATTCCATAGCACTGCATTGCTGTGGTATCAGAAGCATAACATTCTCTAATACCTCTTTCTTCTCTTCATTCTCCAAACATGGGTGAGGAGGCTCCGGAGATGTTCTACGTCAATGGGATCCCAAAGTTTGGCCATGAAACAGAACAAGAAATCGTCAATGATCAAAACCATAATTCTTCATGGTACGAGGAAGTTATCGATGATGATCTCAAATGGTCTTTTGCACTAAACAGGTTAGTCATTCCCTTTGCAATTAACTACCCTAAATAAACATTAAACGGTTAAACAGAAACAAGAGTATACCACGTAAACTATCAATTTCACAATTTCAACTCTGTTTTTTTTTTTTTTCGTTTGATTACATTAACTCTTTTATGTTTTCCATCATTTTCAACAGTGTGCTTCATAAAGGGATTAGCGATTACCAGGAGATAGCTCTACTGGATACAAAACGTTTTGGAAAGGTTCGTCAGTTATTACTTCTTTTACCTTCTTTTAACATGGATAAAAAAATATTTGTCTCTATAAACGTTATTTTAGTTAAAATTATTAAAATTTAGGGTTAATTTAAATAATAAATAAAAATAAAATAAAAATAATAAATAAATAAATATATATATATGTATATATAAATAAATAAAAGTGAAAAAGAAAGGACAAGAAGAAGTGGGGGAAATGAAGGGGAAAAGGGTGAATAATTAACCCTCCACAATTCTGTTCTAAAACACACCGTTCGCCAATCTATAATTTTATTTTAGTTAAAATTATTATGTTTTTTTTTTGAATAACCCTTTCGGGGTGGTGGCTCTCTCAAATCATTCTTTTCCATTCCCGGTCTCGAACTCGAGACCTCTGGTTAAGGGACTCAGACTCCTTAACACATGTGCCAAAGGAGTTTGGTTATTATGTTTTATTTAATATTTAAATTAAAAAAACTCTCACTGTATCCCATCATAATTTATATTATACATCCGTTCCTCCCGCCATAAAATAATAATTTTGATTAAAAGAATATAATTTTATACACTTTAAAAGGATAAATACTTATTTATTGGAAAAAGGACAAACACTTTTCTAAAAAAAATAAAATACAAAATTCTGCATTTCAGTTTTCAATTCTAGTATTGAGATGAATAAAAGGGGGAAATAAAAAAAAAGGTCCTAAGAGTTGTTATATATTGTAATGTTGTATTAGGCATTGGTGATTGATGGGAAGATGCAGAGTGCAGAAATGGATGAATTCATTTATCACGAATGCTTGATTCATCCTCCTCTGTTATGTCACCCCAAGTAAGTTTCTACACATATGCGTTTCGATGATGGCATTAAATTTTTGGTATATATGGTAACCGAAAACTTTTCTATCTTATAAATTACTTCTATATAGATATTCTGGTTAATTTAATTTTGAATATATTGTTAATGTAAAATAAAAAACACTTTCATTTAATGATCTCTCATCCCATTATTTAATAAACTTAGTATATTAAATAATGATTTCTCATTCATTGTCAAACTCATTAAATAATATTATTATTTTGAATATATTATTAATGTGACACAAAAAAAAAAAATAAAAAAAACACTCTCATTTAATGATTTCTCATTCATTGTCAAACTCATTAAATAATATTATTATTTTGAATATATTATTAATGTGAAAAATAAAAAAACACTCTCATTTAATGATTTCTCATTCATTGTCAAACTCATTAAATAATATTATTATTTTGAATATATTATTAATGTGAAAAATAAAAAACAGTCTCATTTAATGATATCCCATCACATTATTTAATAAGCTTAATATCTCGTGTATTTTCAATTTCCTTAAATAATATATTATTTTATGACATATATGATCTGTAAAGTGTTTCAAATGTTTTTCAATATAAATTCTGCTATAATATAATGACGTTGCTTTCTTTTTTCTTTCTTTTTTGAATGCCTTTTTAAGTGTTGTTCATATTGTATTATCCCTTACAAAATTAGTATATGATTATTAATTTTGCGGCAAATGATCAAAATCTCAAAAGATTATATTAAAAACCACATATGCGTATTATTTAGACAGAAGCTTGGGAACAACCAAGTTCTAATGATGGTCACTGTCATCATAAATAATTCACATAAGCAGGCATGCCTTTCAGATATTCTCTTAATAAATTAGTTGCAAGGTCACAACGTAACACAAGAATACGCTTCTTGGTATACTCGATTGGGCTTTTTGGTGAAGGGATGTTTGAATTGAACCCTTTGACTAATATAAAGAGGCATATATATGTTACTGATTATGGCAGCCCCAAAACGATGTTTATAATGGGAGGAGGCGAAGGCTCTGCTGCTAGGGAAGCCCTTAAGCACAAGTCAATGGAGACAGTGGTCATGTGTGATATAGACCAGGTTATTATTATTACCACACCCCTTATTGCTCTTAAGCCGTCTTCAAAATAAAATAATAAATCATGATCATGATAAGATTGATGAAGATGATATTAATTCAAAATAAAAAATATTGAAATTTCAGTCACTAATTCTTGCAGGAGGTGGTAGATTTCTGCAGAAAATACTTGATTGTAAACAGGGAGGCCTTTGCTCATAAGAAGCTCGATCTTGTCATCAATTGTGCCAAGTAAATATCTTTCCCTTGTTTCTTTGGTTTTGTTATTTTTGTTTTGTTCATTAGAGTTTACAAAATGAGAGAGAATATATATATTTTTTTATGGGTTCATTTTTTCTGCAGTTAATGCAGATAAGTTATCAGCATTGAGCCCAAAACGACATCGTTTTGGGGCGGAAATAAAGATTTTTTTGTAATTTTAATTATTTTAAGATTATAATAGTCTTTATAATTATAAATTTCAGATAACTTATCTGCACTAACTGTAGAAATATTTTTTTGATTTTTTATTTCATATTCTGAATCATATTCTTCCGAATACAATTTAAATTAAATACCTTAATAATTAAATATACGAGCCTAACAAGTAATTAGTACTTAACTATTGGAGTGTCTATTTGAAGACAAGTAATTATCTTTCGTTGTTTTCCTTTTTCTCAGATGTTCTTGACCACTTTGAAAGCGAACCCAAGTGTCATGTCTGGTCAATTCTTTTTATTCTTTCGACAATAACCTTTGTTAATGTTCATTCGTTTATCATTTTTAAACAAAGTAGCGCAATTTATAGATTTAATAATGAGTTATGTTTATCTCATTTTACATTAGATAAACAATTTTCCTATACACACAAAGGGTTAGGTCTCACCATTTTTTTTCTCTCTTCTCTTATCTGTGTATCCCACTTATAATTTTATTTCTACAACATGATATAACTTTTCTCCTGCAAAAAGTATTTCCCTTTAATAATCCTACAAAAGCTATCTTTCAATAGAAATCAATGTGGGTTGACTAATATTTTAAACAAATCAACCCATTGCAGGCCAATCATATAAATCTGTGTCCACACTATTATCATTCATGCAATACGCTATTTATTTATTTATTCTTTGAAGATATACATATTGCTACATATTTATAAAAGCATTCTATAAATACTATGATGTATTGATGCAGATTGACTTGTATAATTTGTGATCTCTTATAAGCCTATGCAAGTTGAAGAGCTTAATACATTTTCTCTTAATCTCTTATTATATGTTTTGTGGAAGAAATATTAGTTTCCTTTCAAATGTGCACTGATTTAATTGCATTAAATTTCGTGAAACTCAATAAAATAAAATTGAAGAAGGCATATATGAAAAGGTTTTACCCAGAAAACCAATGTAAACCAGCCCTAATTCATGATTCCGCTTAGGGTTTGTGTTTTCTAAAGTTACTTTAGATAACTTTATCTAATGTTTATCGAAACGACGTCATTTTAGGGCGAAAATCATGGTGTTTTTGTAATTTTAATTTATTTCAGGGTTATATTAGTCTTTATCATTCTAATTTTTTAATTTTTCAACCTAAAACGATGTCGTTTTAATGACCATTAGATAAAATTATCTAGAGTAACATTAGATATTTTTTTCCTTCGGCCTTAATAAATTTTGTAAGTTTACTTGAGTTAGAGTATTAAAAAAACAAAAGTTATTTGATTGAAATTTAGAGTTGAGCTACAACCCAAACCAACATGAATTTTGCATTGTAGGGCTGAATTAGAGAAGAGAAAGGAGAAGTTTGATATCATTGTTGGAGATTTGGCAGACCCAGTTGAAGGAGGGCCTTGCTATCAACTGTATACAAAATCCTTCTATGAAAAGATCCTGAAGCCCAAACTCAATGAGAATGGCATTTTTGTGACCCAGGTGACTTCCAAGAACCTTTTATTTTTCAGCAAAAGAGTTTTTTTTTTTGTTAATTTAAAATACATTTAAACATCTCATGATAATTAAATACCTTTTTCAAAGAATTTTTTATATTTTAAGGGCCGACCCAGTTCAAATACCCACTTCGTGAGTGTCTGGGGAAGGGAATACTCTAGGCACTTTTATATTATATTTTTTATATTTTATTTTTAAAAAATTCAGCACTTTCTCAAAATTAAGAAAAACAGTTTCTGAAAAATCAAAATATAAAAAGCGATGTTATATGAATTATTTGTTTTGAAGTAATGTACCCACCCACTCAGTAATAATGATTAGCGTACGTTATCTTGTGCAGGCAGGACCAGCGGGTATCATGACACACAAGGAGGTCTTCACTTGTATATATAACACAATCAAACAGGTCTTTAAATGTAAGACTGTTTAATTGCAGCCATTTGTTCTGAGGATTCAAATTCAGATATTTGTAGCAGAGTCAACAGAACACAAGGATATTTTGTTATGGTTTCACTTAAATATTTGTTTTTCTTGTGTATTTTTTGTGCTCGTTTCTTTGTAGATGTGATAGCATACACAACTCATATACCATCTTTTGCTGATACATGGGGATGGGTTATGGTAAGCAAAAGAAAAATCTTTGCTTGTGTTACTACTTAGTTGTCATCAATCTTGTTTACAAGAATTTCTTTGCCTTAAATCCAGGCTTCAGACCAACCACTATTCGTTGGTGCTGAGGAAATAGACAAAAGAATCGAAGCAAGAATAGATGGGGAATTGCTCTATCTGAATGGAGACTGGTTCCAATCATCTACAACTATGAATAAGACTCTTTCACGCTCGTAAGTACATTCCCTTTGCAATTCATATTCAAAACCCAAGATTTCCAGACAAACTTCTGTTAAACTTAATTAACTTAACCCCATTAACGGTTTCGATTTTCTCATTAGGAGAATTTTTTTTCATGTTATAGACTCATCTTTTATAGGCCCCACATCTATTAAAAAAAATATTGCAAAAAAATCGAAGGATTTCTAGTAGGAAAAAACACCTCTCTTACTACATACGAAAATGTTTTCCCTAAAATTATTCAATGAATAACTAATATCATGATACCAAATCCTCACTTAAATGTATTGGATCTTGAAATCAAACTCATCGTTGTTTCAGGCTTCAGAATGAAACTCATGTGTACACCGAAGAAAATGCTAGATTCATTCCCGGACATGGTGTGGCTTATCGTCTCTGAGGTTTCAAGCCATAAGATGAGGATGAAGAAGTGTTGTACTGACTCTTAGATAGATTTTACTTCAAAAGTAACGTGAGGGACTCAGTACAACGCTATGTAGGAATTTGCATTACAGATGACAAAAATGTTTTAATTAATTAAAACCTTAACAGTTTACAATTGTTTCATCAATTCGCTTCTATATATTTTAAGTTAGGGAACTCATGACATATTTGTTCTTATTATTCGAATTAAGTTTTGTGGCATTCCTCTATTCAGAATTCAGATTATAGTTCGCTATTTAATAAAGAAAACAATCGCTGAGCTCTCTCTAGATCACAAGCCGGAATTCACAAATGAAGATATATTTACCATCCCCTTGAACAAGGAACAACCCCCGTTCAAATACAATTTGTGAATTGAGTATGGGGATTTTTTCACTCATATACTCTTTGCCTAGAGTAATCGGCAAACCGGCGTAGTGGTAAATTGGGTCGGCCCTTGTATATACCCTTTTACAAAGTCATGGGTTCGAAGGGTAAGGCTGCGTAGAAGGATTAACTCCAACTCATACTCACTAATCGGATTTAACGGGTAGTGATTTTTATACTCTTTGCTTAATCATTCCTACCGGGGACTTTAATCACTCAAACTTAAATTACCAACATTTAACAATTATTTAAAAGAAGAAATTAAGAGGCATGAGGTGAATAAAAGATAATTTGCAGCTGGGATTTAGTAAACAAACAACAGAACCAGTTGCATAAACTTACATGAAACAGAAAGCGAAAACAATGAAAAGGACAGAAAATGTAAAAGCTTTGAGACATACTTTTTAAGCTCTCTTAACCGGATCAAAGTTGGCAACCCCAACAACGGCTCCAATTATGGCTGCTAGCACAACCCCACCAGCAAAAATGCTGAGCAAAAAGTTCTTGAGAGATGGGGTCAAATCAGATCCAGCTGCCTGAGCCACCTCCGGTATCACCATGGAGGCTGTCAAGGAAGCTGCTGTTAGTCCTGTCAGTGCCTTCTCCTTCAAAGATGCATAAATTCCAAGCTTGGATTTTGACAGTGGTTTTGTAAAGATGGTCCTTTTTGGTTGTCTTAGGGGCAATGGCCTGAAGAAGGCTTCGGAGGATGGCTTGTTCAGCCTGCTCTGGGTGGCAGAGCTGAGTGGCAAAGCAATTTGAACAGAAGCAGAAGCCATTTTTTTGTGTTGCTTTGCTTTGAATCGTCTGTGCTTAGATACTAGATGTTGGATAAAGAAAAGAATATAATAAGATGTGAGGTCCAAACTTGAGATTTTCGGATGACGTGGCTGTTGGCACCTGTAAGTTATCCTACGTGGGACACACTCTACCTCGTATTGGAGGGATAAGGTTATCATCAGGAAAATGCTGTTTGAGTGGTAATGGATTTTTCATTTTGGGTTATTGAGTGACTGTGTTTCTTTTGTTTTATTTTATTTTTGTCTAAAAAAAATCTTAAAACCAGAGTAAGTAAATAAATAAAAATAAGATAAATGATTATTATAATAAAACAAGGGTAATTTGAAAATAGAGGTGGAAGATACGTTTCACATATAGATACAGTTAACTTTTTTTTAGGGTCTCGGATCTATCACATTTACTACAGCTACGACAAATCAGAGGGAATCCAGCAACGACACGAAAATGAGAAGTTAAACAAACCTCCAAACAGATATCAGAAATGATGCTGACTCAGTCAGAGTATATAGCCAGAAGCAGGGGATGGAGTTCAATCATGGAACGAATTTTACATTAGATCCACTTGAAGGTTGGTACACTCATACATAAGAGTCCTTAAGTCATAATTTCATAATCACATGTAGGGAAGAAGGTTGTATAGTAAGGACAAAGAAACGGACGAGGCAGATACATGCAATTGCATAGTAAGGAGAAAGAATCATCTATTGAGCAAACTCGAATCTTGTTCCATATGTCTGAGATGAACACCTTGAGGAAGAAGGTTGTATCTGATATTGAGCTCTTCAAATATTTTCTTAGTTTCCAGCAACAGTTCAGTTCTCCGCTTGTTCTTCTCCCCAAATTCTTGAAAGTTCATTTTGTGGGTAACAAAGAGACCCATCTTAATCTTATTTACATTTTCAATCTCCTTCACTACTAAGTTGTGATTAGGATGCCAGTATTGTGGAGTTCTTTCCAAGTACCTGATTTTTAAAAAGACATTAGAACAAAGAAAAGCATAGGCATACTACAAGGACAGCAATAAGAGTTGTTAAAAATTCGTGACAAAACTCCAGTCATCCTTTTAATTTCGTGAGAAGAACATCCAAAATACATGGGAAAAATTGTGAACGACCCATCTATTATCCTATTTGAGATGAATACCTTGACTTTACAATAAGTGGATGGAACCATTAAGTCCAAATCAAACTTAAAAGCAAGATCTTAATTCACAATACAATAATACGACATGCTCCTCATATAGCAATCTTGAATATGATATTGTGCTTCTCGAATTTAGATTAGAAAGAAAATTACAGCAACTAATGAAAAACTCTGAAGGCATTTGGAAAAAACGTTCATTATTTTTCCTTCATTAGTTCATACGTCATTATGTCCATAGATGGACAAAATAATACTTGGAAGCCATAACCATGAAATGAAAATGCATTTAATGGAATCTCTAGAATACTAATTTACCCATGAAGATACAATTAGCTTACCTGTTTATTTTTTCTTTCAGTGCCCCAATCTTCTCCACTGGTGTCATAAAATCAATGGAGAACTCCACATTGTCACCCATATCTGGGCTTCTGTAATAATTGCTAATAGGTTTTGAGGCCAGGATAGAGTTAGGAAAATACACCTTTTCATTATTAGGCTTCAAGAAGACTGTTGTCAAAATATTCATTTCTTCAACCAATAGCTGCCAGATTATCAGAGGAGCATTAATAGGCAAGTCTAGAACAATGGAAAAAAAATTGGCTGCTATAAATTACCTGTTCACCGTCTACAACACATCGATCACCAACATCAAATGGATGCATTACAAACACGAAGATGAGAGCTTCAAATATATTCTTGCATGTGTTTCCAAACATGAAGCCTGCAAGCAATAGCTGCGATGAAAGGAATACAAGTACTTTTGTTGTAGCAATCTCCATTAGTAGAAGCCACACTATTATACTTAGCACTACTAGGATTCCCGACACAAGCTTGTTCAATTGTTTTACAGCTGTTTTGGTGTCGCTTAAGGCATGTGCCAATGCTTTACGCTCTTGATATACCTTCAACTGAAGAACACAAACATTATGCAGTGAAATCTTTGTTAGTTGCTTACCAAGCAAAATTTCATTCCTTCATTACTATGACAAATTTTTAGACAAACATGTATAGAAGACCTTACCACCCAGTCTGTTAAAGACTTTCTGGTGATTTGCCCCGTGTCTGCTTGGGCCAGTAGAGGAAATACCAGGTGAACCTCTTCCATAATCATGAACCTCCGGAGTTCGTACTCATCAATGTACCTATTCATAATGAAAGAATTTTTTTAAGAGTAACAAACACCGAAAAAGAGGAGAGAGGAAACTACATTTACAACCATCTAGAGGTGATAGCGCATATATTCTTACGTGCAAGAAGGGGAAGCAACATTCCTGAAAATGTAATAGGCGGCAGCAGTTGCTTCCATCTCATTCGTTATCTCTTTATCAGTTTGTTCATTTCCTCCATCATCGAAAGTTTCATCTAGTGAACTAGAGATTGTAGATAGCCCTGAATTTATCACTGCATCTACCAAAATCTTCATAGTCCACGCAGAAACTTTCTCTTGTTTCATTCTGTGAAGCTTTGCCATATCAATAACCCCTTTCTTTGTGTCACCTTTACCATTTGTACTCCTAAAACTGAATTGACCAATACTTTGTGATCCCCCAACATTCTCAGCCTCTTCCATAAGTGGAGGCCCAGAGAGAGTCTGCAGAACGTACTGATGAAAGATTGATTCTTGAATTCGATCAAAGAAAGACTTGACATGGAATTGTGATGCCAACATCTTTAGCAACAAAGTCTTTATGAACCACAGCAATGCTCCAATGAGAAGGGAAAGAAGACTCCACGTTATACCATCCAAAATTTTAGTCCCCAATTCAGATCGCTGGACCCCACGATTGATTAACAGCACCCATGTGAGGAGAACCAAACTAAGCCAAATGCAGACCTTGACACATTTCTTCAGTCCATGGACAAAATACAGAACCTTTTTCCTCAACAAAAAGTTCATTTCAATCAAGAAAACAACAATGTGCATGAACCATTTGGTAACTAACATGCCACAAAATGTCACCATCACAAGCACACACAACCTCCATAACCCCAAACCCCAAATCTTTGTCTTTTTCAGTTTGTCAACTGTGAAACTAGCCAGCAGGCTACCCGCAATGCACACAAACACAAACCATTCAATCAAAACCTTAGTTTTCACTCTCTTACGCTTGCTTTTACTCAATTCAACTTTCCTATAAATGATTTCATCGTGATCCTCCCCAGCCATCAACGGTGTCTTGGGAGTGATGTTAGAAGTGATGGAAACGGTTCTATTAACCGGCCCGGATTTGTTATTGGGTGAGTTTCTATATGGGGAACTAACACCAAATTGTTCTTGCAAATTTAAAGTACTATCCTCTTCTAAAATGGTCCCATCAATGGGATAAGGTTGTTCACCAAACCTTGATTTGGGTTTGGAATACACTGACCTTGCGAGTGATTTTCTGCGGGAAAGGTTGGAATTTGAAGAAGGAACTTTAGGTGGCTTATTTGGGCTTGGCACGAACCTTATCTCAGGGGAAGCACAGTTGTTTAAAGGTGAAGACTTTGCAGAAAGCTCGTTGTCGTTGCATATTCTGTGAGGAGAATCAACCCCTTTCAAGTCATGGCTCTCTCCACCCATATTTGGAATCACTAAAACAACTTCTCTTTTCTTCTCCAACATGCTTACTTCGCCACCTTTTGGAGCTTCATGCTTATTAGCATCCATTCACAACCCTATAATGCATATAATAAAAAAAATAGAAAAACTTTCGGTTAATAATGAACTTGGAGATCAAAATCAAAACTTTTTTGAGTTAGTAACCTACCCGTCATGTAATTGATGACAGAGAATGTTGGCTGGCAAAAGGTAAGTCAACAAAAACGGCGACGCTTTAGGGGAAGCAAGTCTCAGTGCAAAGAAGTGTAATGAGAATGTGAGACAGTGTGTAGCAGAAAGAGGAGACTCTCTGGTTTTGAATCTCGAGAAAGCCAACAAGCACAATCGAAGATGGAAGCAACAACTTAGTATATATAATAAGGAATAAATCTTTGGTATTATCGCGGTAAAAGATTCGGTGCATCTCATCAATACAAATATCACATGTCAGTTAATTTAATTATTTTTTATCAAATTTTTTTTCTCTCTCAACTGCTCTGATGTGTACTTCTTTTATTGATGAGATAAAGTGAATCTTGTTAAGATTTATTATATAATAAGGGGAATATACTACAAAGTTTATCACTCTTCTAATTAATTTAATCACCTGCTCATGAATAATGGCTTTTTAATGTTTCTAGTTGTTGAAAATAATTTTTTTTTGCCACATTCATTAATGGATCCCACAAGATAAGAAAGAGAAAGAAATTAGTGATATCACTACTTTTATTTTATTTTTATTTTTTTGGATGGTACTAATTTTTTTAATATGAGTGTGTTTCCCCATGAGTTTACTTTAGAGCTGCGTTTGTGTTTGATTTTAAAAAAGTAATATTAAGATGAGTGAATTGATTGATCACTAAGTATATAAAAATATTAATTGATTAAATTTTAAAGATGAATATATTTTTCATTTTCATTTTAAATAAAAAATATTATTTTAAAAAAAAGAGTTTGGTACAATTTTTATAAATTTTTATTTTAAAATATATACCTATTTTATTTTTTCACTTTGGATATAAAATTTACTTTAAAATAACCTTTTTTTAATTTATCTTGCAATTTTCTCTTAATCAAACTTAATCCATAATGACAGGCATGTTATTTTTAGCATTGAAAATTAGATTTTAGTTTAGATTAATTTTTGAGTTGGTTTTTTTTAATTATTTTAAATATAATTTTAATTATAGATTGTTTTTTATAAATAAATTAATAGACACATGTATGATCTATATTATAATATAATTTAGAGCCATTTTATGAAAATTTTTGCCACGTATAATTCATACAATGATTTGGTCTTTTGAAAAGTATAAATTTTCTATCTTGAGGAAGTTTTTTAAAAATAAATAAATTATTTGGGTCACACACAAATTAATAAAATTAATTTGAGTTCTAATTTTTAAATTTTTAATTTTGAATTTAAATATAGTCATGAAATTAGATTTAATAATAATGGACAAAATTAAGGAAACTAATTAATTAGAATGATTGACTCAAATTAAAAAATTAATTAATTAGATTGATTGGATAGGATTAGGGAAATCAATCAATTGGATTGATTAGATAAAAAAATTATCCAATATGATTAAAAAGTGATGGAGCACTAATCAAAGGGGGTTGATTAGCCATAATATTTAGTTTTCAAAACCTTAACCAAAAATTACTCACTATCAATAATTATATAAAGGCAGATAGAACATCTCTTCCATCATCTTGTGTCTTATCCACTTATTCCTCTATTCAATATATCTCCCACATGATATATCTTCCGTCTTCTTTTTTGTCATCCGAATTGCAACTTCCTCCAAAATTAAAAGGACATCTTCGATTTCTGTCTCAAAACAAGCAAGATTAAGAAGGCTTCAACTGTGTATGAAACAACGATTGAGAAACCCAAACAATTCACATAATTCTGATCTTTTGCAAACTATATTCCCCTCAACAATTTTGCATCATTTATTCTTTCCTTCAAAGAAACTATTTCATTTTAATTTTATACTCTACAATGAAAAATTCATATCCCTCTATAGTAATAAAACATCATTTATATTTAAACAAATGTTTCATCATGTACATCAAATGCCCAATACCAATTTCAACTATAATAATAAAGTTATCTCCAAAAAAAAAAAAAAAAACTATAATAATAAAGTAAAAAGATTTATTATTTTTGTGGTTGTTTCTATCAAGTAAGTCTTTGAAAGAATTATATAGTTAAAATATTAATTTTCGTTTATAAATTTTATAAACTGTAATCGATTTAAAGTAAGAATATCTTACATGTGTTAACTCATCAAAAGATTCTTGCAGTATAAATCTACAATGTACAATTCATGTTTAAATGTCTTTTATATGCATTATTATTAAAGGTGTTCATAAACCAATGCAAATCGCGGTAACCGAATCGAAAAATCAAAAACTGAATAAACCGAAAATCGAAAAAACCCGCAAATTCTAATTGAATTGGATCGGTATTTGGATGGGTCGATGAAAACCGATCCAATCCAATATATTAATTCTCCTCTACCTACTTGGGTCTTTCCCTAATCATAGCCCAAAAATTCCTAAACTCAAGACCCATTAACCCATCAACTAAATCAAAGAAAAAATCGAGTCACATCTCATCAACAAAATTTTATCTTCGTAGAGCTTCATAACTCATTGCAAAAAAAAACTATATTATAGTTTATTAATGTTTTTGTATTTCATTTTTTTTTTTTTACAAATCCAATATATACAAAAGATGTTATTTGCACAATAATCATGAAATAAGTTTTAGGATTTTCAAAAAACCGAAAACCGATCAAATCAAAACCAAAAAAAATTGGATCGGAACGGATTTGAAAAAAATCCAAATCGAATGGATTATTATATGATCAAACCGAAAGGATTGGATTGGATGATTTTTGCTTCCAAAACTGATCCAATCCAAACCGCGAACACCCTTAATTACTATACAATTGTTTATATTTGTTGGATATTATTGATAGTATTAACAGAAAATTAAAATTTAACTATATGCAATGATTGTGCTACTCCTTTGACGAAAAGAGCAAGACCAGACACGTTATTTGTTTCTGTGGCTAGTTTACAAGGTTAAGATTATTAATTTTAACTTCTTCAGTTTAAATATCATTTTTATTATTTTATACATCAATCTTATTAGCAATAAAAAATAAATATATACTAATTTATTTTAAATTTGTAACAGTATTTGTATATTGATGGAAAATCAACTTCGAAGTCGGTGTGAGGGTGCTTTAACTCAATAGAGAAAATGAGGAAGACCGTTACAAACATTCAATCTTGCACCTACTATACAAGGTTTATTTGTAGTACAAAATTTTTGCTATTATTAAATTTTTATCTTCAATTAAACTCACAAATTCTCATTTGTGTAGAAATAACACATGTGTAGACACCGTTGACTAATTCAACAACAACGTTTAACCCAAACAAAAGAAGTGCACTGCTAGAAATCTGAAATGGTAGGCAACTTTATAATTTTATTTTCATACCTCATAATACTTTATAACTCCCATAGTTTATTAGCAGATAAATCTATGATGATACAATGGAACGAGACTGATAGTTGAAGAATTAAGAAATAACATCATTGGTGCAATTGTCGTTAGAGTAAATTATATTGTTAACAAAGTTTACATTCCACGAATGAATATGATTCCATCAAATCTTGACATTCCTTTGGATTCAAAAGAAAGAAATTTTTAATTAGTCTATGTTTTGCCATGAGCATTAATAAGAGTCAAGCCAATCTCTTTCTTATGTTGGAATTTTCTTACTGAAACATGTTTTTACTCGTGGACAGCTATATGTCGCTGTTTCTAGAGTAAAATCTAGGAACGAATTGAAGATTTTAATTTTAGATGAAAATGAAAATTCATGTAAAAAAACTAACAATGTTGTTTACCAAGAAGTGTATCAAAAGATTTAAACTTTTTTTTTTTGATAAAAAAAGATTTAAACTTTAATACATGAGTCTTTAGTCTTCTATTTAAATTTAGTAACATTTATTTCATCATATTTCCTTCTATTTTTTTTTTATGTATTTTACAATCTTTAGCTTATAATATTCATATCAACGTGTAATAAAAATCATTCCATCATAACCTCTGTGTATCGCATAGATTAAAATACTAGTATCATAAATTTATATATTTAGAAAAAAAATTATTTATCCTTTTAAATGATGATCATTTTAAATAAAATTAGTATTTTTATATAAAATTTAAATTAAAAAAAACATTTACTTTCTCCCCTCATAATTTTTATTCTGTATCTCTTTAGCTCACTTAAAAGAGCACAATTCTATATCCTTTAAAACACCAAATCTCTGGGGTTTAATCCCCTTGTGTTTATCAAAAAAAAAAAACACCAAATCTTATAACTATTCCTATTTTATTTTTATTTTGTTTTGCATATTTATGCTCAGGTTACCATCCACACCTAACAAAAGAAAAAAAGTTGATTTTTTGTGTATTGATTGGAGAAGGAAAGCTATAGTTCTTTTAAGTATGTAATTATAAGTTTAACTTGAAAATTCGTCTATAGAAAAAAGATAGAATTAATAGTTCTCATATTATAAGAGATAATTTTTATCTCTTACATATACATAAAAGTGTGTGGTGCCCATATTTTTTTCTCTCTCTTATTCTCATATGGGTCTCACACACTTTTATGTATATGTAAAAAATAAAATTATCTCTTACAACATGAGAAACACTAATCCTAAAATAGATATTAGCATTTGACATCTAATTGTATTGTAAAAGATTACGAAAAATACTCTCAAAATATATATATTATATGGGATAGGATCAAGAATAATAAATCTTACACCAAATCTTAAGCGTTGATTCATGTGCATCTAACGGTTGAGATTTATTGGGAATTAAAAATTAATTAATGAGTGAGACCTAATAAATCTTTACCGTTAGATGCAGAAAATCAATGGTTAAGATTCGATGTAAGATTTATTATTCTTACACCGGTGTAAGATGATCCTGCCCCTATATATATATATTTTATCAAAAAATAATTATATTTTTTGTAATTAAATATGTTTTGAAATATAAAATGTAAACTATTTTTTTTAAAATGAGATAATCATTGTGCTTATATTAATATTATATGCTTACTGTGCCTTTACCAGCCACAATGGCCCATTTTTGCTGCAACTATTTTTATTTGGTTGGCCAACGAAGTATCTTCAAAATTAACAAGCATCTTTCTTTGGTTGGGTAGGATTAGCGAAATCAATTAACATATGGACAATATAAAAGGAGCAAGGAGCCAAAAAAAAAGAAAAAAACAAGACGTTGCCAACACACTGCCGGTGGAGAATAATGACACTGAGGCTGCTAGTTATGAAGCACCGATACGCGTTTTCGATACGTTATTTGATGATACAGGATGTCGATTATCAAACAATACGTTTCCGATACGTGTATCCGATATGTTGGAAATTTTTTTTAAGGAGTATCGATGCTTCTTAGGCTAGTGATATGCACAAATTCACTCATCATGAAAGTCACAGCTCACAATTGAGGAGCAAATTTATAATAAATATAACTATATAACTAAAACAACCATGCATGTTGCCTTATGACTTGGATTGGACCTCATCACCATCATTTTCCCAGCAAAACGACAACTATATATATTGCATCAAAACTTAAATAAATGGGGTGACCCTGTTTATGAGTTCCTTGAAGCTGCTTTAAGTTTAGACAGCATTAACATTTTCCTTTCATTTTTTCTGGTTATACATTGATGGTACGAAAACTTTTATAATACATAACATATAGTAATTAATAGTTTTTTTTTTTTTTTTTTTTGTATCCAATAGCCTTTTCTTTTTATTAAGTGATCCCAAGGTGTCCGTATATCTTTTTTGAAATGAAATTAATCTTTGTTCGAATACCAACTTAGATTTAACATTAAAGAAATATAATAAAAAATTATTAATATGATTTCATTCAATAATTTCAACTTTTGAATTGAATTGTTTATTTACATGGTGTTAAATTATTAAGAGTCTAATTGACCTCTCCTTCTATTAATAAATAATTAAATATTATGAAATTTTTTGAATACAAATAGATAGACTTGTGAATTATTCACCCTTTAAGTTTAATGCACGCTTGTGTGAGAGAATGTAGTAGAAAAATATAATATAAAAAATTATTGATCTAAATTTTATCTACCAGTTTAAGTTTTTGGTTTGAATTAATTTTTTACAATTAAATTATATAATTTGATATCTCTAACTACAAGAGGCAAATAATAATAATAATAATAATAAAGTGAATAAGTTGAAACTATTAAAATATAATTAAGATATTGTGCAATGGAGGCAATCCTCATTCTTAATATAAACAAAATCAATTGCTAGATTGGAATTCGGGAGAGTTGGAAATTTTTGATATCTTCACTTGTTCTCTTAATAATTTTTCAACATTGATGTTCTTTGTATTAAAAAATAATTATTATATATTAGTTTATATTATACGTATTCTGATGTGAACTTTAATGTTTACCAGCTGTGCTAATAATTGTATTTACGGAGTTAATGAAAGAGATAGTTCGCTGTTGGCAATTGAAGTACAGTACCTCAAGCCAAAGTCCTATGAAAACACTAAATGGGGTGTGTATTTTAGGGGATAGTGGGTATAAATATGCTCTAATATGCAATTCCTTTAATGTCACGTTGACACGTTAAATCGTTCAAATAAATAAATAAAATTATTCCTCAGATAACATAAATCAAAGTATCAAAATAACACAATAACACAATAGAAGACGATTAATCTCTTGATCCATTACCAAAAACAAAGACAACCTAACAAGTTAACCTGTTCTTGATCAGTATAACATATTTTATGTTGGGACAAGTTAATTATAAATTGAAAGGGTATATATTGAGACCCAGCCCATTAAAAATGATGGGTAAAACGGGCTAACCCGAAGGATAAAGCCCGTTTTCCCAACCCTAAATTCGATACACTAGTTTGAACTTTGAAGGACTTGCTTGACGTAACTTTTGAGGCTACTGTTAATTGTTGAGAAGGATGGTCGAGTAGATGGATTTCCATCCCAGCAAAGGCATATCAAGTCAATCAACTCTTCCAGTTGGAAACCATCGTCCCCTGATGGAAGCATAGGCCGCAGCTTACCCTCCACAACTTCCATAGCAATCTAACATATAACACATATATATCACATAGAGTAAGGTTTTAGTGATGAATTATATAAAACCATTAATATAGAATCGCATGACAATTTAAGTTTTTGCGTTGAATTAGTTTTTTATATGGTATCAGAGTCTCGGTGTACCGGGTTCGATCCTTATTGTCCACCCTTTAAGTCCAGTAGACTCTCGTATGAGAGGACGTGTTGAGATATACAAGGAGAGTGACCAAAGTGCCACGTTTTGACAAAAAAATTACCAGACTGCCACGCCAACAGTAAATTTTGTCAAAACACCACGCGACATAATTCGCTACACAGTGTAGCGAATTATGCATGCAAGTAATTCGCTACACAGTGTGGCGAAATATGCCACGTCAGAACCAAAAATGCCACATGTCAGATTTTGACATTTTGGCATAATTCGCTACCTTAGGTAGCGAATTTCTGAAAATTTGACACGTGGCATTTTTGGTTCTGACGTGGCATATTTTGCTACACTGTATAGCGAATTACTTGCATGCATAATTCGCTACACTGTGTAGCGAATTATGCCGCGTGGCATTTTGGCAAAATTTACTGTTGGCGTGGCAGTCTGGTAAATTTTTTGTTCAAACGTGGCAAAATGGTCACTTTCCCATATATATAAAACCATTAACAGCTTAAGTTTTTGGGTTGAATTGATTCTTTACATTCAGTTTTCTAATTTATTAAGACCAAAATTGATGAGCCAATTAATTCTATAAAATAAGAAATTCATGATCAATGTGATGATGATACCTTGGCGGGACCATATTCTGTTTCAATGTAGGGGTAGTTTCCAGTTAGAAGCTCGTTCAATATGACACCAAAACTATATACATCACATTTTTCATTATAGGGCTCACATCGGATCACCTCAGGTGCCATATACACATATGTTCCTGAAATTAAAAAGTGAAAAAATAATTAACACGACAAGGATCTTAACTTCAGAACCATGTATTTATCGATGTGTTATTAATGTGAGTCACAAGTAAAACTACAATCCAATGTGTATTTGTTGAACTTGAACTTGCCTGTTTCTCCAGTGAGAGCCATTTCCTCGTCGTCCAAGAAACGGGCATGTCCAAAATCAGCTACTCTAACATGCATGGCATCGTCCAAGAAAATGTTGCTGGGCTTCAAGTCACGATGAATAACTTTGGGCTTTTGTTCATGAAGATATTGCATGGCTGGGGCTATCTCTAAGGCCATCATCACTCTGTCTTTGAAAGGTGGAAGTGGCACAATTCTATCTTTGCACCTTTTGCCAGGGCCAAATAGCCACTCTTTGAGCGTGGTGCTTAGATACTCGGTGACAACCCATGCATGATGAGGAGGCTCAAGGCACGCACCCATAAGTTGAAGCACAAACCGGTGGCGTTGTTTTGAGAGAGTTTCAACCTCTTGAGCGAAGAATGTAACACTGTTTGCATTTGTGCTGAAGAATTCAGCAGACATGCACTTCACCGCCACATCAAATCCGCGCCATGTTCCCCTATGAATGTCTGCCGTGGTTCCCTGCCCTATTTTCTCTTCCAACTGAATCTGTTCAAGTTTATTTTATTTTATTTATTATATGATTGATTATTTACCATAATTTTAATATTACGTTGATGTTATATATATATATATATATATATATATATATATATATATAAAGTGAAGAATGTTTCTTTTAAAGGCTTGATATTGAAAACAAGGTCGTCCCAAATTAAAAAAAATCAGGCCTTTTGGATTTAGGCCGGCCTGTTTCAATTTTAAAATAATTTTTTTTTATATAATATTATTTATATAATATTATCGTGCTAATTTAGTCAAGGAGACTGTCGAAGCATTAATTTGTGGTGGAGATTGATTATGAAATAAATATGATTTGAAGAAAAAAACAAAAGGTATAAATTGCTTCTTTAACAACTCATTTGAAAATGTTTATATATTGCAATTCATAATGTAAACATAGTGAAATGCATAACTAATTTGATTTTCTGATGTTTTACTTGCAGGTTCGAAAATATAGTGGGAATAATCAAGCTGAAAGACTCACTTGAAGATTGTGATGTGCCCAGAAGAACTATCTTTGTTGTCGTGAAATTTTTAATCTGTAATTTTGTTAAAAAAAAATTGTCATAAACTTTTTAGAATTTGTACCCAAGATGGGAATATTGTTTAATTAATGAGATATTTTATTTTTATTTTTATTTTATTTGCAATATGGTAGGCCTAAAAGGCTTCATAGGCCATGTAGGCCTTTTCTTTTATAAATAACATGCCATAATAAGTATATATATATATATATATATATATATATATATATATATATATATATATATATTTTAATTACCAATTTTTTTACTACCAACTTACTATCCATCACATCACCCTTGGATCAAAGAGAGAAAATATTAAACAGTTTTTGAAGAGAGAGAAAATGTTAATCTAATGGTAATTAGATAGGTAGTAAAATTTTTTGATAGTGAGAATATCCCTCCTCTATACATATATGAAGGGAAGAATGTTTCTTCTCTTGATACTGTGATCCCATAATCAGTTGGATTTGAGTTAAAATATAGAATATTTTAAGAATTTGGTTTTTCTGTGTAGTAACATAAATTACCTAAAATGACTTTTTTTATTTATGGAAAAAAATCTTTTTACTACAACAGGAAAAAAAATTATTTTCAACAACCCAAAAACAATGTTGTTTTGAAATTTATGAAGAAAAAATAGAATATTTTAAAAATTTAGGAATTATAATTTTATTTATTGTTGCAAGAGAATTTAAATTTATATATATATATATATCATATATATATATATATATATATATATATATATATATGAGTTATGATCCTTTAATACCAGTGTTAAATTTAAAATTTGACATCTCATTTGAGAGCCATAGATTAAAAAAAGATTAATGGTGTCACATGTTTATAAATCAGAGTCGTTGATATTTTTTGATCTAATGGTCTTATATATATATATATATATTCAAATTTGATACTGATGTGTGATCCAACATGTCTCTATTTCTAGTTTATCTAAAAAATTTGAGCCCTTACATATAAATAAGATTAACGTCAACAAAAAATATGTTATTTTGGTGTAAAATGGATGAGCCCTATATATATATATATATATATATATATATATATATATATATATATATATATATATATATATATATATTCCAAAAAAGTTTTAAAACATATTTTTCATTTGATATATATATTTCCAAGTTTTTGGGTTTTAAAGTGAAATATATAATGATAAAACGGATCCTATACTAGGATAGTAAGGTACTAACCTCAATTGGATTAATATACCAGCCATTGATTTTAGCTTGATCAATGACGGCCGCTAGATTGGGGTGGTGGTTCGCAGGAGTGAAAATTTGAGGACTGGTGGTGACGGAGTTGACGGTGTGGATAGAGAGAGGAGAGTGTTGAAGTTCACCTTTGGAGTGGATAATGAGGTCCAATATTCCATTTTCCTGTGCTATTTGGAGGCAGTACCTTAAGTAATCTTGCGTCCTTTCCAGTCTTTTCCTATACATGACTCGAAGTTCTGTCTGCCTTTGCACCTCCTTTTCCAAACCTGCCACCTACTCGTGACACATATCAGATACAAGCTAACATTTTATAACTAAATGTTAAGCAATATTGCCCTTTGTTACCACTTATTTAAACCCATTTATTTTCTTTAATCTTTGGGAAATAGCTTGTTACATTTTAACACAACAATAAAGGTAGGATCTTCTTACATCAAGTTTAAGTATTATTATACTTACACCCTTTATTAGCATTAAATTTACCAACAGTAGTATTGAATTTTTTTATATAAGTATCACAAACTACCAATAATGTGATTACGCTTTACTTAATTTGTGTTAATTGAATATTAATGGTTTTACACGACATACATATCAGCTTTGGATACGGACGCACGAGGAAAATTCTGGCCCAAGTTTTTATCCAAATAGAGAATGGCCCAATGGAAATTCTGCCTCCCACTGAGAATGGCCCAGGAAGCAACCTTTAAACTTGGATTATATTGGCCCTTTACTTGCATTCCCGGGCCAAAGTCCCGACAGCCCCTACCCTAATTAAAGCTGAAAGTGAGTCGAATTAGCTCACGAAATTGTTCATGGGTCAATTTATTTACAGTTTAATAAATTAAGACTTTTGGCTCATTTATAAATTAACTGAACTTGATTTTTTACATGTTCATGGTACGTTATTGGCATTTTGTATTTCATGATGAAGAAGAAAATAAACACATAAGCATACAGAAGATCTATATATTCAATATTATTTAGCCATTAAATTATATACAATCAATTTTTTTAACCGATTGAAAAATATTCATTAAAGACGAAATAAAACTCAGTACATGGATGCAAATCTAAAAGCATACATACCCAATAAATGGTTGTGAAATAGATATATCATGAAGTTATGCAATTTCGAAGAGCATGAGATGAAATTTCTACTAATGTATGCATGAAACACAAATGATCAGTCATTTTTAGCATAACATATATAAATTTTGGTTTTACATGTAAGGGGAAGAGGTTATATTTACAAATTTTTTTATTTACAAATTACACTAAATATGACCGGTCGTCATACTTCAATCAAGAGTATATGACCGGTTATACTTAGTATAATTTGTAAAGAAGTTTGTAAACGGCTATATATAATACATGAAAGTTACCTTTCCTTCCAATTTTTCACAACGCTTCTGGAGCTGATTCTGTTGCAAGGTTGATGTGGTTGATTCCACAGTCCTAACGCTGCTAAAGCCTCGACAGCATCCACTAGGTATAGGGCTAAGTGGTTCTTGCTTTGTTCCCGAATTCGACTTTGACGATGACTGCCGAGACAGGTTATGCCGACTTTGAGGGCTGTGACTCTTGCTCATGTCTGTTTATTTTAGTTTCGTCTCTCTATGTGTCCTTCCAAATGATGTTAATTATGTTCAATTTATGTAGGAGGAGGCAATGAGTTTTCGAGTAGAGGGGGGGAACCTAAATGGTGTCTCAATGGTGCCTTAATCGTAACCTTGCTGCACCTTTTTTTGTTGTTTAATGCATGCCGAATAGCACACGACAATCTTGACGGACTTTGTGATGAACATTGAACAATTATACTTATTTTTTACGCGAATTACCTTGGGTTGCTTTCATATACGAATAATCTTGTTTAGTGAGAGAAAATTTCTTACGAAATTAATTAACTATGAAAAGGAAGAATGCATGACAATATGGGTTTTATAATTCTTATTCAACATGAGAATTATAATTTTCCTACACGTCCTTCGATTTCCGTGCTGACATGGGTCCTACATATAATTTTATCTAACACATGGATCACACATGTTTTTTATCTCTACAACATGAGATTTCAATTCTCCTTCAACATGAGAGTTTTATATATAACAATATATAAGTGGTAAGAATTTTTTTTTAAAGAAACTATTCACGCACTATCCAAGTATCCAACGAGTCATATTTATTCCTACAACTTTCACAAACTTTTTATTATTATTACAAATCAGCATTTTCTTCATATACCTTCTAAACCAGAGTCTATAAATCAACTTGCTAGCGTTCAGAATGTGATCCAATCAATAAATCTCACATCTCGCATGTGGGATTGGACTCGTAGCCACCTTATATGGAATTCATTGCATTACTTTAATAATATATTTTAATATTTATTTTTTAAAGAAAAAATGCATCACATATGTCAATCGCCCTTCTAAACCCCACAAAAATATATGTGGATTCCTTTTCCATTTGTAACTTCAGAATTTGGATAAAGGACGAAACCCTGCAATTATATAAAATATGTTAACTACTTCAATTTGAATAGAGTAGACTCTGGCTGGCCGATTCGTTTAATTGGTTTATATTTATTATGAACACAGAAAAAATGAATTTTAAGAGTTAAAAACAATGTTGCCTAGAAATTTTGACCATGGCAAAATGGCAGGGTGGAGGCGGGGGGAGGCAATATCTGCGGAGTTTACCTCAAAACCCTGAGCATGGGGATAATATAATAATACGTTAAAGCTACATTTAATCATTACCCGAGTCAATGTTGTATCATGCCCATGTGGTTAGTTTTAGTTTTTCGAAAACAAACATTTAGAAAGCGACAACAATATATTTAATTTCTTTCTAGGATGTAGGAATTAATATTTCTTCGAGGATAGAATATAAGTTATAGTTAATCTTTCCGGGAAATTTATTCTGCATATAAAAGACGTAATGCAAGTAGTGATTAGATAGCATTACATAATTATGTGGTTGTTGAATCTTTATTTTGCTCTTTATTTATTGCTATTAGAAGTTTAGATTCCATTTTGGGTAGTATATATATGAGTTTGATTTTTCTCATATTATAAGAGATAAAATTATTTTGTACAGACGCATAAAAGTATGTAGAACCCATATGAGGCCATCTGAAGTTAAGAGAAGAGAGAAAAAAATGGGTCTCGCACACTATTATACTATGTTGAACCGACACCGACATAGGACACGAGACACGACACAACACGACACGCTGGCACGTTAATTCTAAAAAATGTTAGATTTTGACATATTAAGACATGTTTTGATATTAAATAGTATTTTTAATATATATAATATAGTTTATATTTAATACATATAGTAACCTATAATAAGTCATATAACTAATCCAATATTCAAATTTCATAACATAAATATAAAGCAAAAAAAAAATTCATGTCAAAAAATCCATAACAAAAATTATTTGATTTATAAATTAATTTTTCATATTTAGTTAAAAAGACTAAAAAAAATTGGATTAAAAAAATGCACGTCAAAAAACATTGACCGCATTTTGGAACGTGTCGTTATGTGTGTAGGAGATTGTTGCGAAATTGCAAGTATATCATTCGTTTCAAGTAATAAAAATGGAAGTAAGATATCGTTCCCTCGAGGATTAATGCACCAAGTATTAATTTAACTATTCCCTTTAAATTGGAAAAACTCAATTTGATTGTGAAAATATTGTTATAAGAAAATTAAAAAACAATAGGAATCAAATGCATGCTAGAGATATAAAAAATGTTATGACAATAGGAGTGATTAAAAATTGTAAAAGAAACTACAGTGAGGATGCACTTCACCTCCGATCCTCCTTTATATTCCTAAATTGAATTTTGTAACTAACTAATTTATTAACTTAGACAATTCATTATTTCCCTATTAAATAATTGAACCCTAATGTCTTAGTGATTTCAACCCTTTAACCCAATTAGAATCCTAGTGTCCTAGTAATTCCTCTTGAATTAAGCATTAAGCAAATGAATTTAACAGTCTGCAATCTATGTAAGACTATGCCTAGATCATACACAGATTGTTATTCTACCCTTGTCAAGAGTAAAACTCCAATATTTCTATTGTGAGCTCTAACTCTCAAAACCCTGTAATAGAGTAGTCAGTTCTATAAAGGATGTGGAAAAATTAACACATGCAGAATAAAAATAATTAAATTAAATTAATTATAATAACAATTTAAAAACTAAAAAGGATTAACATTGAATTCGTGATCCCAACTACTAAAAGAAACTAGCCAGACATATCTGGCTTTAACAAATTAAAATAGTTAAAAGAATTCATAACGCAATAGAAAAGAAGAAGAAGATTAAGTGGAAGAATCAATGGACTTCAGTCTTCAACTCCGTCGGAATCCTGATCTCTAACGTGAGTCTCCAAGAATTCTCTCAATTCTCTGATACTCACAATTCTCTCCAGCCAAAGATGTCTGTCTAAGGGTTCTCTATCTCCCTTTTATAGACTTTTTTCTCTCATTCAAATCTTGATCATATCTCTTGATTTCAATCTCCTCTGGATACTTTCTGATATAAAACTTAAAACTGTCACGTGCTTCACGCGCTACTAGCGCCAGGTTGACGCTGATAGCGTGAGAGTGTTGTCTGGAGGCAGTAGCTTTGCACTAATAGCGCGGTTCGAAGAAATAGTTGGCGCTAATAGCGCCAGTGCCACGCTAGTAGCGTGGTGGCACTGTGTTGAAAAGTGAGGCTAGCGCTGATAGCGCCAGTGTCGTGCTAGTAGCGCGGTGGCTTCAGAGTTGTGTTTTTCTGCCTTTCTCAACTGGGCTTCTTTCTCGTCCCTTTTCCTACGAAAATATAAAAAAATCAATGACAAGATATCTGATTAGGATTTATCAGTTTAATGTAATTATAGCCCTTTTTCATTCACGATTGATCAAGATTCTTGCTCTTTTTGGCTTAAAATCATAAATATGCCGGAGGCATATCAAAGATAAACATGAGAGACATTAAACCCACAAATCTTTACACAACACAACTTAATGTCTACGGATTAGGATGGACTATATTTCAAGAAAATATTTTGAAGAAAATGGATAGTCTATTAAGGGTTTTATTTCGCTTACGTCAATTAGAGAAATTTGTTTTATTCCGACCATTTGTTTTATGCGTGGGAGATCAGAGAAGTTTATAAACAAGTTTGTTCTATTAATTACCATGTCATTAAACCTATTTTAAACAAATCAAAATTTATTCATTGACATTTTACTAAAAAAATTTATAAACGCACACAACAAGGACGGATATATGTTTTCACACGTAATTAAACCAGATAAAAATACTATCATATTTTTTTCATTGTGAAGTATCCCAAGATTGATTGCTTATTTATTGTACAAAGTAAGAGCTCATTTTAGGTGCATTAGAGTACATACTTCTTTGTTAAAAAGACAAAAATATAGGATATAGAAAAAAATAATTATAAAAGTGAGAGTAGTATAATAATATTACTTTTTATCATATCATATATTTAATAAAAGGAGAATCGAGTATTATGTAGCAAGAGAAATTTTGAGTCATGCGGTGAGCCAAAAAATGCGGGGCCCACTTAATTCTAAAAAAAAAAAAAAATTGGCCCATTTTTCAATATATTTGCTGGCAGTTCAAAATTCCTACAACAACATAATACTCGATTCTCCCTTTAATAAATGGTGAATGGAGTATAGGATCACCGAAAATATTTTCACAAAGTAGGTGCAAAAATGCAGGTGCATGGTGGAACAATAAACATTTTCTCGCAAAGTGGTTTCAAAACATGTACTTGCATGAAGTCTAATCTAAGTGCATAAGTCGAGCTCGTGAAATCCAACGTATACATTAATTAGTCAGTTAGTTAGCCCATAATATCATACATTGTGTATAAAGCAGTGAACTGTTGCAACTTGGACATGTCCACATAATTCAAAATGTTCGAAACCCAAAACTCGGAAGGTAGAATATTGTCGTGTGAACGTTATTCACGAGCTTTGGATTTTGAAAGAGAAAAAAGAGGCAGAGAAAGAGATTCTTCGGTGGACCTAGAAACAATATCATAATTATCATCATCTTCCTCTCACTTTCTTTGTACTTTGTATGATAAAGAGAAAGCGGCTTACGTTTAACAGTGTAGTGGAAACTCACCTCGGGATCAACAATTACTATACCTTTGTCTTTTGCTAACAAAGAAAAAAAGAGAGAGGTCGACATATTGTGGTGTGGACCGTCAAACTTAGCCCATACCATAGAATAAGCGACCCCAGTGCTTACCGTCCCTGCCCAACTTTACGTTGCTCTTTTGTTACGTAGACTCGGAGAGGCTTGACGACTTGGTTACTTATTGCGAGCTAACTCTTTAGAAAAGCCCCTTAAGAGTTACCCTTTGTGGCTGTTTCGCTGATTTCTAGTTATCTTTTTTTTTTTTTTTTCCATTTCCTAACGGGTTTTATGTTTATCATGTAACATGATATAACATCACTTTCCTACACACACGTTAAAGAGGTGAGGTCCACATGTTTTTTCTTTCTCTTTCATCATTCCACTTTCTCTCTTCATTTTTGTGTGTGTTGGAAACAACACTTAAATCATGTAATATAACATTAATAAAACCATTTCCTAACATGGATTATATACAGAAATAAAGTCACTCGGTATGATTTGACCTTTTCCTAGTTTAACTGAAGCGTATAAATGAGTGTCATATTTGTTATAGAAGACAGAGGGTGATATCAAATCACTATTGCCTTGAACCCATGTATTTGACAGAAGGGGTAGATGATCAGAATTATCACTGTGCAATTTATAAATATTTAAAACAGACTTACTTGATATGTATGAAACAGACAGAATCAGAAGAATGTATGCAGTAGAGGAATTAAATCCGAGCCCACAGAACGTGTCTCCTTAAGACAATTTGCCCCCTCACTGATGCCAAAGGTTGATGGACACTTGTCTCCCAGGATAGAACGGATTTCGTCTGAAGAGTGGCGGCACTACCAGTCAACAGCCCAAACGAACACAACAAAATGCCAGAGGAAACTACACCGGAGTATGAACAGGAATATGCAAACCGGAAGGAGAAAAAATTCCGGCAGAGTTTAAGTGCAAGAAAATTGTGGTACCATTTTCTGAAGGTGTCAGTGTCTATTTATAGACACTGACCGGTCACGTTTGAAAAGGCACCTTTCCATCGACGAAACAACACATCCGTTGGACACGAAAAGACACATTCGTTCAACACGAAAAGGCACCCATTCAAGGATGAAACAACATGTCCGTTAGGATGAAACAACATGTCCGTTCGGATGAAACGACATGTCCGTTCGGATGAAACGACACATCCGTTCGGATGAAACGACACATCCGTTCGGATGAAATGACACATCCGTTCGGATGAAACGACACATCCGTTCGTCGATGAAAAGACACACCCTTTCACTACCAAACTTCTTATTCATAACCAATAGATTGTCTACATAATTTATTTATATATATATATATAAATTCCAACAATATTAATCGATAATGAGCTGAATAAAATGTATATAGGTGAACAGACCGAGTTAAGTACTTAGACTCGAGGTATTTGAAGAGAGGGAGAGCATACTAATAATATATTTCATATTTGAGGGAGAGATTGTTGCCCATTGGTAGTAGCCTCTCACTTTGGGCTCGACTGATAGTGCTCCCTTTCTTTCCATGTACTTAGGCTCAAAGTACTTAACTCACCTCTAGTCAAACACCAGAGTCGCTCGAGCCCAATTCGGCTCTAATACCACCATCAGGTGGGTCCAGCCCATGACAGAAGATTACTATCAATGGGCTGAGCTAGCCCAACACTAACAAATGGATTCGACATCATATCTCAACCCAAAACTTTAAGACATTAAATTTACAAGTTCATTCACTCATATTCACTCTACTTAGTCCATTAGTAACTAATATGTCACTTGAATAATCTGCGCTACATATACAAAATGAAAATATATATAAGGAGTCATGAATAAGAGTAAAAGGGATAATTATGATTATAACTAAGGTTTTAGGAAACAATTGAGCCAACCTCTATACCTAACTACGACAATAAAATTCAAAAAGGAAACCGACGCTGTGGCAGTTGGATTGTCTAGCTAAGTAGTAGTTTGTATATAATTAGTTATTAATTATAATCTTTAAAATATATGCAATCTCTTGATCGTGTATATTTTTATTTTGGAAAAAAGAAAGTCTTTTGGATGAGACAGCAAAAAATTATTCCTCACATCATTGCTGCGCTACTTCTTCCAACTCACCCACTGTACGGAATCTAACCAACGAAAATGATAGGAGCCATCCCTACCCAAAATTTTAATCCAGTGACGCAGTTTTAAAGTTTATTCTACTTAATCTAATACAAACACAAACATTTATTTTCAACTTGAAACCGTAAAGTAGTGCATTAAAAATTACGTAAGCACTTCCCTACCTGCATTTCTTGAATAAATTAAGTTATAGAGATCCACCGTCCGCTAGTTAAACAAATAACAGTTATATATTAGTTTCTGATATGATCATGTTAATACTTTGACTAAGGAGAGATTCTTTTTAAGTGGGTCTTCCTCCATTTCGCAACCTTGTGCATGCTCATCACGTAGTAATCTTAATCATATACTTTATTTGAGTAGGCTATTATTAGGTCTACTAACAATGAACCCTATATGGCATATCTTTTTCAATGTTTAAGAAGCATTTGAAATATGATTTTCATTATAATGATCGAACGACTCTAACTTGAGAATTGCCATGCACATGCGTATTGGTGGGACTCTTGTTTCACCATAGATAAGCGCTTCGTTTCATTTGACGTTCGTGACACAACATTGAATATTTTATTTTTAGTTAGGATATATGTTAGAGATATTAAATATTTGGCATGATTGATTTATAACATAATAATATTAGATTTTTTATGACTATTTGATTTAGAGTTTAATGGCTAACCTACTAATTCAAATTTTTTAAATCAGTTAATTCAATTAAAGATATAAATATGTGACACTGTTGATCTGACTTGATGTAATAGCTATCAGATGAGGTGTTAAATTTTTAATTTCCAATGATCTTATCCCATTATCAAAATGTATATAACATGTGGTCATTAAATTTTACTTTAGATTACGTTTTTTTTCATGTTTTTAACCAAAAAAAAAGGCCCTTGGGATTTAATACTCCTAAGAATTACATGCACCGAGTAAAACTGCGCTCTTCCCAATTCCTAAATCAACCTGGGTAAAATTAATTTTAAAAAATAAGATAAACCAAGGTAAAGATTTTAGGAAAGGAAAAAGAGTTAAAACTCATTGGCTCCTTGCCAAATGCCAAAATTCTATAATTGGATGTTTAGTTTAGAAACTTCAATTTGGTCTCCACTCGTAAAGGCTTAAGCTTACATGTCTCAAATTGGTTATTGGTATCAGACTTAAACTTGTATTAAAGTTCGTTTAATAAAAAGGCCTAAGGCTCCAATTCGAAAGCTTGGCCTTAGAGCCTCTTAGGCTGCCTTTGTATATTATTTTTTATTTTTTATTTTTTATACTTTTGTAATAGCCCTCTCTTTCTCCTCAATCCATTTCATCTCATTTTATTAGTTAAACATATTTTTTAAATGATTTTGTTCTATATTATGTTGTTTGGATATTATTGAATTTATGAATATTTATGAAATTACTAGTGTTGTTGATTGTATATTATGTTTGAATAAATTTTTATTGTCTTATTTGTTAGGCTAAGGTCAATCTGACACATTTGAACACAGACTCAGCCCGTTAAGACAAAAGGCTCGATTGGCCCGTTAACAACCAAGGGAGAGATCCACATTATAAATTTATCACAAATGTTTCTTGCACAGTTTCACACTATTTTTATATTTCTATTTGATAAAAAATAATTTTTGTAATTCGTATACTTTTACTTCGTTATAAGAATAATTTAATGAAAATGCTATGCCCATAAAATTGATACTTGTTAGTACAATGATGAACACGGATGGCTAGCGACCAGTCCTGTCCTGTGCGGTTGTGATTAATCAGCACCCACAATAATAATTGCTTACTTTACGGCACACCAGTGCCTTGTATTTTGCTTCCAAGTTTCAACACCATCATTTAAGCAGAGTTTGCATTGTACCATGTACCAACAAATTCCCAAAACAAAGGACGAAACTAACTGC
>JAVKPL010002346.1:0-18586 GCA_032173675.1 Gastrolobium villosum
GTGCCTGCTGGAGAGGGGATAGTGAATTCATAGCATTGCTAGTTACTTGAACCAACAAGCTTTAGAATCTCATCTGCTTTTGAACTTGTGAAAAGCAAGTTGAAAATCAGTAGTTGGATAGAACACGCTCGGGCATGTCCCATTCTGTAATGCACAATTCATGTAAACTAACTAATCTGCAATTTTTTTTTGAGAGACGTTAACTTATTCTGATATACTTTGTTTTGGTATATACCTTTTTGTTGATATTTGAGGTGTGGGTGTAAGATGAAATACTTGAGATTGATCTTTTGGGAGATTATTTATGTCCCTTGAGGTTGTCCTATCAGTAAAATTCTGCTTGTATTTTTTCTTACAGGATAAAAGTGCTTTATTTTGTTTTTTTTCTTTTTCTTTGTCTTTTTAATATATTTAATTTTATATTTTGGCTAGGGTGGGGGAAGATCTTCCAACTTGGGAAATTTCTTCGCTAATGCTGATGCCAACTCTCCAGGGAGAGAAAAAGGCGGAGAAATCTACAATCTCAGCAATTCAGGCATGAACATAGTTGATGTTGACCCCATGGATATGTCAGAAAGTATGCAGGAGGCTATGCATCGTTCAAATTTGGACATGAGGTATAGATGAGTGCGTACTTGACCGCTAATATTTTTGTTTATTGACCAGATAGTTTAGGCCTATTTTTGTGATTTGGATGCCCTCGTGTCCCCTTGCAACGTAAGGGAACATGGTGGCTGCTGTTTCATATCTAAAGCCCCAAATCTCAGGTGACTAGGTGTTAAAGGTCTGTATAGAAACAAGGTACTTGTCAATGGAGAAATATATGAGGAAGAATGAGGGAAGACCCTAATATCCATTTTTTTTTTTGTGAACAATATTGGCTTCTATTTGAACTTTCCAGCCTGTCTTAGAAAAATCACCTCTAATGCTCCTCAGTTATGATTTTTCTGCCATTGGTTATTTGACCCTTTCCTTTGGACATTTGTAGTTTGCACCAAGTATGTATGACAAACCTTTAACAATTTGGTAAATTATAAATCTTCTACTAAGAATTATGAATATATGATCGTACACGAGATGGAGATAAGCATTCTGTGGATCTCAATACGTTTGTTTGTTAAACTTTGAATGATATATGGAAGTTATAACAAAACAATAGGGCAACTTTTTAAATACAAAAAGTCTGGTATTGCATTTTTTGTCTTCATTGTATTATGATTGGTCAGGTCAAACCATGTTTCATCTTTTATGAGGTTGACAATATAGTTTCTTAATCTTGGGTTTTATAATAGGGTTTATCATCTATCATTTAACATGATCACAAAAAATTTCCTACACACAACATTTTGTGGGGCCCGCAGCAAAAAAAAAAAAACTCTCACACGCAAAATGAATCTCTATGACATTACACAACCACTTTTTCTACAACATAACTCTTATAAAATCCTGTATAATAATGGCTTTTATTTGGTGGCAGTGGTGCAGAGTATGTAAGAAAAGAAATTCCCCTTTATGTTTTGCCAGCCGTGTCTCTTATCAACCTTGATTCACCACTATTGTCATACACGGATCTGCAACATGTAATATTTGAAGAGGAGCGGACTGCGTATAACCAGGCCATCTTACAAAATATAAGGTAATATTTTGATAGATGATCTTACAAAATATAAGGTAATATTTTGATAGATGACATGCTTAATCTTAATACTTATATGAAATTTTTATGGAACCTTGTTTTTTTGGTTGAGATGGAAGCATTTTATTCACTTTAATAACATATCCTTGTTGTATTGTCTCTAATTTCCTATACCATTTGTTTGTAGGGATGGGAAAGTTCATCCACTCACTTTCATACATCACACTTCAACTTATCAGGCTTCCTTGTGCAAGTTGATTGAATATTGGTCAGATTAAGTGTCCATTTTTTTTTTATTCCTCTTCTTTTTCTTTGTTTCTTCTTTTCTAATTAACAATTACAACTTCCTGACTTTACAGTTTAAGTCCCGCAATAAATGCACTTCAAGATCGACTGAGAGAGAATGAAATCCGGGTATATTTCAACTTTTTTAGTTGCATCATGATAGACTTCCTTTGACCGACCATATTTCCAGTTTCTAAAAGTTCAGGGAATTTGGAGATATAGGCTCTGTTTGATTCTGGTTTTTAAAAACTGTTTTTTAGTTTTCAGAACAAAAAAAATTAAAAAACTCGTTTGGTTTGTTTTGTAAAAAATGTTTTGAAAACTATAACTGTTTTTTTGTTTTTAGAATTAAATTTAGAGAACATGTCTCAGTTGTTTTTGTTTTTTGTTTTGGTTTTTAACTTAAATATATATATATATATATATCTATTTTACAAAACAGTTTTAAGAACAAAAAAATCAGAACACAATCAAATAGACCCTATTTTTCAAATCCTCTTTTCCTTGTCCTATGTGGTTTTTTTTTTTACATAATGCCCTAATTTATAAGGGAGCGAACCGGAGCAGTGGTAAAACTGTTCCTTCATGACTGAAAGGTATGAGTTCGAATCCAGGAAACAACCTTTTTGCAATTATGCAAGGGTAAGGCTGCGTTCCAACACGAGTTTTTATTAAACGAGTTCAAGCCTTCACGAGCCGAGCCAAAGGCCCCTGGTTCGTCTAACACCTAACGATAAGGATTTCCTCCCCCCCCCCCACTCGCTAGTCGGGTTTAACGAGGAGTGGTTTAAAAGAAAATAATGCCCTAATTTGTATTGGAATCTAACTTGCTTATTATGTTCTTTGTAGCTTAAGATGTAGTTGCTTCTTAAGCTTACTCATAATTTATTTGATGATAAAGCCAATTTGATTTGTCCACCTATACAATTCAACAAATTTTAAATCCTTTTTAACTATGTTTTGCACTTATGCTTTTGATAAAACAGTTAGCAGTTTTGAGTGAGGAAGCCAAAAGTCTGGAGGCTGAGACGTCTAGAGGGAGTGAAGCAAGTTTAGGATCTCCACGTCAAGTTGCATCTCATGTACATCGAGGAAGTTCCTCTCTTGGTCAGAGAAACTTGCACAGTTCAGGTGAATCTGTCGGTTCTAGGAGTGTAGGTAGTCCAGGTAGCAGGAGCAGAAAAGGATATTAAAGTGAAACCCTCTTTGGAAGTAATGATTTACGAAGGTTTTGTTAAGATGGGACATTTAATACGTAAAATGTACATGAAAAAAATGGTATTGCCTCAGCAAAGTTTGCTATTTTGAAAAGGATGCTAAATGAAATATTCTGCTAGTGGGAGTCTATTACGATAGAGTAAAAATGGTGGTTTGATATTTCATTCACTTTGAAGAACTTGTCAAATGACATGCATGCTTGGATTAGAGGATGTTCACAGCCGATTGACCCTGATCCATTTGTTGATGGAGAGGTTAAAGCTGGGATAAATGATGAGGGAGAGAAAAAGAAAAAAAAGACTAGTTGTTATGTATGTTAGTGTGACCTCGATATCTTGGTTGCTACTTTTAAACGTGTTTGAAAATGGATTTTCGTTAAAAAAATAATAAATAGAAGGTTAATGACTAGTTATATCTTATGCTATCGATCAAATTGGATAATAAAATAAAAAATTATAATATAAATTTTGATAATAATAATTGATTATTTTGTAGTACAAAAAAATAAAATAAAAAAATCCCTCTACCGGTGAGCTTGCAATAGGCATATATATATATATATATATATATATATATATATATATATATATATATATATATATATATGGGCTCATGTTGCATGAGAATTCAATTCTCATATTGTGACTCAACTAGTGGTAGGCCCATATTTATTAAAAAAAGAAAAAGAAAAGCTTTGCACGCAAATCGAAGGGTCACTAAATGAGAGTTGAATTCTCATGCAACATGAGAAAATGTTTTCCCATATATATATATATATATATATATATATATATATATATATATATATATATATATATATATATATATATATATATTGGGAAACAAGTGAAAAATGAATATATAATTCAATATACATCACTAAATCAAATCTAATGACTTAAATATATTTCTTTTATTTTTTTTGAAAATTTACAATATATTTATTTGAGTACAACATTATAATTCACATGACTCAAGAAGTCCGTCTTGTGTAAAAAACGAGTTATTTTTTAGTGGCTAGGTTGACCCACTAAGCGTTATAGGCCTAAAAGCCCATATAAACTAACTCAGGAGCATCAAAGTCTCTGTTTATAAATTGTTTACTATAGGGCTTACGGTTTGGCCTACATCAGATTATACTTGATATAGTATATTTCGTAAAATAGGCCGGGCTTGAGTTTTGAAAAAGTTTGTTTAATAAAAAGATTGTAAGCCAACTTTCACAAGGCTTGGCCTATAAGTCTATAGGCCGGCCTATATTGTACTATTTATTTTAAATAAAATAAAATAAAATAAGTATGTCTTGAAGAAAAAATAAAAGATATAAATTTAATTAATTCCAATTATTTATAACTTAATTATATTCGGTTTTAATTTAATAGAAATCTGACTTTATTTCTTATGTAGGAGGAACCGACATCTCAGCATATTAGATCGTGTATATGAATATATTAAAAGGTTTTTGGGAGATGTTATATTTACTACAAACATCATGAAGTGTTTGTTGAATTCATGTAGTTATTTTAATTTACATAGTAAGAATTTGTTTGTTGGATATGATGAAATATATGTTATTTAGTTTGAGCATTTTGCTTTTGAAATTGACTTAAATGCAGATTGTATGAGTTTTCTTGTGATTCATGATTCTATTTGGACGTTGAAATTATGATTTTTGGTTTAGCAACAGAATTTGAGTATTTTGTAAAGTTGATTCATGGTTCTGCTTGGAAGTTAAAAATTAATAGGCTAACGGGTTAGGCCAGACCATTTGTTTTTTCATAAACGGGACAAGAGAGGCTAATAGTTAGAGTCGTACTAGACTTGGGTCAGGTCAAATTGAATTTTTTTTTGCATAAGTTTGGGCTTTTCAGAACAAAGTTTGGCTCAACCCAACCCACTTTGACCCCTACTTGGAGATCCGTCCATCCTTTATTGAATTGGCTAAACACATTGTTATTGAATCAGCTAATCCTCAAACAGAACAGAACAATGTAAAAGAAATACTTTTGTAAACTGCAGTAACTACATTGCTATTGGTAATATTCAAATAAAAATAATCAAAGTATGTACATGAAATAAAAAAATGTAATATAATAATAATAATAATAATGGGGAAAAACATCTATCCTTTTAAAGGATATAAGTTTATATCCTTTTAGATCCTAACCGTTGATTTCCGTCCATCAACGGTTATAATCTATTGGATCAAACTTAATGGACCAAATTTATTATTAATTAATTAATAATTTTGATCCAATAAATTATAACCGTTGATGAACGGAAATCAACGGTTAGGATCTAAAAGGATATAAGCTTATATCCTTTAAAAGGATAGATGTTATTCCCATAATAATGACATATGTATGAAATAAAATAATAATAAAAATAATAAGTAAATAAATATATATAAGTATCAAATTAATAATAATAATAATAATAATTTAGGGACAACGACTAAAATGCCACACTATTCACAAAAAGTTATCTGAATGCTACGAACCATATTATTTTTTCCAAAATGCCATAGGGGTGTTAACGGGCCAAGCCGAGCCGAGATTTGATCTTAACGGGCCAAGCCTGTATTTAAACGTGTCCGACTGGCCTTAGCCTGTTACCTGTCACGAATATAATATTGGCCTGTGGCCTGGTTTATTTACAAAAAATAAAAGCCTGTATGAAGCCTGTTAGCCTTTTAAAAAAAACAGCATAATTCCACAAAAATTCAATGTATATCCAAATAGAATATACAATCAACAACATTACAGCACTAATAATTCCACAAAGATTCATAAATTCAATGTATACCCAAAAAACATAATATAGAACATAATCATTCAAAAAATCTACTTAATCAATAAACTAAAGTAGTACCAAATTCTGCAAATCCAAAAGAACAAAAAAACTACAAATTCTGCTTAAACAATTTAATATACTCATATCAACAATTTAATATATTGCGATGTTGCCTCCTCCTACATAAAAAACAAAAAACAAGTCAGATTGTTTTTGATATTCAATTATAATATCATAAGATATAAAACAATTTAAATTAAGAAAATTAATACCTTCTTCTTTTTCTTTATGTCATACTTATTACGTAACCAATCTGCACCGCAAATTAATGCTTGAACTGTATTTTCTGTCAAACTTGCCCGATAAGCATCAATGACTCTTCCTTCAGCACTAAATGTTGATTCAGATGCGACTGTAGAGACTGGTATTGCTAATATATCTTTTGCCACATTTGATAAAGTCTTATACTTCATGCTATTGTTCTTCCACCATTCCAGGGCATCAAATGAAAGATGAGAACTATCCTCACTTATATAAACATCCTCTTCAAGATAACACTTCAGCTCTGACTTAACAGAATGAGTAGATTCCCTTGCACGTATCACACTCATGAGTTGAGCAAACCCAGATTCAGAATCTTTTGAGGGAGTAGAAGAGGAAGATCCTTCCACCCTAGTTCTGACATCTATATTAGAGGAAGATTCTTACAAATAATCATTGTAAATGTCTTCTAAAGCTTGACGCACCTTTTCTATGTTTACTTTGGCATCAAAATCTGATTTGTAAATAAGTGGGAAATAAAGGCTTACCATTTCTAATTTACACCTTGGGTCCAAAATACTAGCAATGGCCATCAACAAATTGCATTCCCCCCAATATTTATCAAATTTCTCTTTCATAAACCTTGACATTCCTCTCATAAAATCAGAATTATCTTCAGCTGCTTTATCAATCACTATTTTGACCATATAAACTTCCGGAAGATATAAGTTTGCTGTAGGATAATCACTACCTGATATGATATTAGTAGCATGAGAGAAAACTTTTAATAAATGACATACCTTATCAACCTTTTCCCACTCTTCAATAGACGACAAACAATTGTAGTGTGGGTATCTTTCCTTGTATTCTGGAAAAACATTTTTAAATCTTGAAGCAATATTCAACATTTCATAGGTAGAATTCCATCTAGTGGGACAATCAATCACTAGTTTTCTTTCTTTTATACCCATTTGCTTAACAATGTCAGAGAAAGTCTTTAATCTTGAGTCAGAATGATTAACATATTTGACACTTTCTCTAACATTCTCAATGATGTCTTTTATCTGGGTAAGACCGTGTTGCACTAATAAATTCAATATATGTGCACAACAACGCACATGAAATAATTCCCCACCAAGAACTAATTTAGTATTTCTGGATAAAGTGCTTTTCATAGTTCTTATGCATACGTCATTGTAGGCAGCATTGTCCACAGACACAGAAAATACCTTATTTTCGATTTCCCATAATTGTAGACATTTAATAATTGCATCTGCAACATCGACTCCACGCCTTGGAGGTGGCACTTTCACAAAACTCAAAACTCTTTTTTGTAATTTCCATTCTGAATCAATGAAATGGCCTGTAATCACCATATATTCAGCTATTTGGTGGTTAGACTTCCACATATCAGTGGTGATGCTAATCTTGTTCACCCTCATCAATTGTGCCTTCAGCGATTTTTTCTCAGCCTTATATAATCCAATGCAATCATTTTTTATTGTATGACGTGACACTTTCTCAAAATCAGGGTTTGCACACTGAAAGACCCACCTCCAGGCAGTATCATCGACAAAGCTAAAAGGATCTCATGAACCATAATAGCAGTAGCAATAGCTTCTCTCATTTTTTCATTGGAACACTTTCCTGTAGGTGAAAGGAAAGGGTTCACTCCAGAACCTGAAGGCTGAAACGAAAGAGTAGTTTGAGTGATTTCCTTCTTTCCGGATTGGGCCAATTTTTTTTTCAAGCAACTTGTTAAATGCCTCTTTAGATGGCTTGTGCTTGCTCCTGGTCCACCACGTGCAAATTTGGCTTTACAATGGTTGCATACGACCTTAAGCCCAACATTGGGGATGTCCACTTCATGAAAATCATCCCACACCTTTGATGTTTTCTGCCTTTTATTTGTGGTGCTTGCATCTGCATCTTGTGTTGATGGTTCTTGTCCTTGAACATCAACATTATTTACTGCATGTGAATTAGAGGCCATTTACCTATTTGATAAAGAAACAACACAAATAAATCAAAATCAATGAATGGAAAAGCCAACAAAGATGAAGACTGTGGACTTGAAAGCTCGCTTAAGCATACCAAGACGCTGCAATTAAAATTTATATGTAAAACAGTGACAAGAGAATGAGGCAACTAATGTTACGTTTAATGTTGGATACTTGTTTTGTGCTTTCCCTGTATGTACCCAACTAATATATATTAAGATTAAACTATATATATAATATATATACATATAAATGCTAAGTTATAAAATTTAAAGGTGCGGTGTAATTTAAACGTGCAGTATATATATATATATATATATATATATATTATCAACCCTCTGCTGGCGATCTGTAATGTAACAAAGTCGACAAAATATGTATATGTGAATGCACAAAGTAATAGGATCTTCCATCAAATCAAGTACCATAAAAATCTAATAAAAGAAAATAAAAATCAAATTGTGAAGAAGTTAGAGTACTTGCAATTATAACTTCATGCCTTACGTGTTATAGGATCAGATGGAAATTCAATAAAAAAATAGAGGGATAATGGATGCCTGTATATTATTATTATTTTGAAATAAGTCGTCTAACCTCTATCTGAGTTAACATTCCAAAATTCATTGTTTATTATTAATCTTTTTGTGCACATGTTGTGTCGGCGTTTTATTACATCTCCGCATAATGGCAGGCTGATTTTCGTACAATAATGAAAGAAATCTCCCCTATAAAATCTAGGGATGGCAGCAAAAATTACAAACCTGAAATGAGATTGAACCAAAGTGGTGGGTTGTGACTTGTGAGTCTTGTGATTATATCAGCTTTGATGGACAGCTCGAAGTGCCTCTAACAAGGGTCGAAATAGAGACAAATATGTTGGGTCTGCGTTTGCTGGGATAAGTTAGGGCTGGTGAAAAATATATTTAGGAAAAAGAGAACAGATAAGGACTTTTGAATAATTAGTATAAAGAAAGGTTAACGTAAACGAGACGGCCTTGAAGGCTTGAAGGCCGGGCCTTTCATATACAGCCTGAAGCCTTTTAACTAATCGAGCTTTTACATGAGTATAGGTTTGAGCCCAACAACTAAAAAAGGAAGGCCGGGCCGGGCCGATGGAGGCCGGGCCTAGGGCCCCTGTCGGGCCCCTGGCCTTATTATCACCCCTACGTGTCACGTAACTTGCTACAACATCTAGCGAGTTAGGTGTGGACACGTGCAACATGTTAATGGCCACGTAAGCGGCTGCACAATGCAACAAGATTACGTAACAGACAACATGTCAAACTCGCTATACTGCACAACATGTTACGTGCCGGCTTGACGTGTTACGTGTCTTACATGTGTCAAACTCGCTATCTATATAGCATGTTACGTGTCAGTTTTTCTAACACGTGGCCATACATATTATGCTCCATAACATATTATGAGTAAGTAGCTCAACAGTGCATCGTTTTTGGTAAAATAAATTTACCATTTCCCTTCCCATTTCTTGTATCATTGCGGTCTAATAAATTATAGGATAATTTTAATTATTGAATTTTATATTTTGAAATAAAATAATTTAAGGAAAATTAATATTAGTTTGAATACCTTAGATTTAAATAACTTATGTTAAAACAATTTAATCTAGGACTTTTAATTTAATTTAAGTTATGTGTGTTAATTAATTTAATTTAGTTTATGTTAAGTTAAAGGGTTTATCATCTATAATTTAACATGATCAGAAAAATTTTCCTACACTCACAATATTTTGTGGGGCCCACAGCAAAAAAAAAAAAAACTCCGGCACACAAAACGAATCTCTATAACATAACAAAAACACTTTTCCTAAAACATAACTCTTAAAAAATCCTAAGTTAAATTATTTTTAACTATTAAGTAATTAATTTAATATAGGACTATTAATGAATTAAATTAATTTTTTTTGTTAATTAATTGATTCAATTTAGTTTTGTCTATATTAATTTAAATTACTTTAGAACTGTTAATTAATTATTTTAAGAGTGTTATTTATTTTGATTTAATTTAATTTATTTAATTTAAATCTTTTTGAACTGTTAAGTAATTTAATTTAATTTAGGAGTATTAATGAATTAAATTAAATTTATATTTGTTAATTAATTTAGTTTAATTTTCTCTACATTAATTTAAATTATTTAAGAACAGTTAATTAGTTATTTTTAGTAGGGTTAATTAATTTCATTTAATTTAGTTTATGTTAAGTTAATTTTTTTGAACTATTAAGTAATTTAATTTTTTTTGGTAAGAAAGTAATTTAATTTAATTTAGGAGGTTTAATGAATTAAATTTAATTTATGTCTGTTAATTAATTTAGTTTAACTTAGTTTATATTAATTTAAATTATTTTAGAACTTTTAATTAACTATTTTTAGGAGTGTTAATTAATTTCATTTAATTTAGTTTATGTTAAGTTAAAATTGTTTTGAACTATTAAGAAATTTAATATAATTTAGGAGTATTAATGAATAAAATTTAATTTATGTACGTAATTAATTTAGTTTAATTTAATTTTATTAATTTAAATTATTTTAGAACTGTTAATTAATTATTTTTAGCAGTGGTGAATTTATTAGACTAAAAACGCTGGACTGCTGAGCTACTTACACATAATATGCTATGCAGCACAACACGTATAGCCACATATCAGAAAATCTGGCATGTAACATGTTATGCAGCATAGCGAATTTGACATGTGTCAGACACATAACATGCCAAGTTGGCACGTAACATGCTATACAGCATAGCGAGTGTGACACGCTATCTGTCACGTAATCTCGATGCACTGTGCAACGACTTACCTGGTCATGAACCTGCTGCCACATGCCATAGCTAACTTGTCAGGTGTTGTAACGAGTTACGTGACATGGCATTTTGAAGAAAAAAGATACCGATCCATGACATTCAGGTAATTTTTTATAAATAGTATGACATTTTACATGGCAAGGAGGGCGCCACGTGGGAACACCCCCTCCGAGCCAATATGATATCTAAGCTAATGAGGTAATACTAATGATGTAACATAAATGACGAAATCTTTATATATATATATATATATATATGTGGGTTAAGATCATTTTACACCAGTGTAAGTTACACACTTAATCTAGATCGTTGATCCCACTTATATCTAAGGGCTCTAATTTTTTAGTAATGTGAGCAATTGGATACAAGTGGATCAATGCTCAAGATTGAGTGTAAGACTTCTAAGTCTTGCACCGGTATAAGAATATCATGCTTATATATATATATATATATATATATATATATATATATATATATATATATATATATCAAGAATCAATGGCTGATTTTAGGCATATATAGTGGTTGATTCTAGAAATATATATACTTGATATCAACGTTATAAAAAATGACCCGGTACGACCTGATCGATTATTGTAAAACTCGGTAACCCATTCAGTTTCGATATGTAAAATGATAAATAAAAAAACTAACTTTTTTTCCTTTAATTGATATCTTTTTTTTTTTTTTACTCTCAAACACAGATGGTTTGTTTTCTTTTGAAATATTTGAGTGATTTGTAGCGTATTAATTTACATATATTATAGTTAGAGATAACCTCAAATACTAGTATCACAAATATTATATTTTTGATTGATCTTTTGTTGGACAATGATGTGTAAATTATTATTTTCATATTAAAATATTTGAAATTGGTATCATTTTTTTACAAGTATTTAAGTATATTTATAATTTTTTTAATATAAATTATAGATTCACATATACTTACAGGGTCATATAGTTGAACCAGAGACCCAATACCCCGAGTTGGTCAATAAGGGTGTGCATGACAACCTTCCCGGAATCAATTTTTTTTTTTTAATTTCTATTCCCGGGAACAGAAATGGATAGAAAAATCATTTGGTAAAATCGATTTATTTTTTGTTCCCGAGATGAACCGGTTTAATTTTTGTGCTGGGGAACAGAAAAAAGAATAAAAAAAATTCTACTTTTTTGTTCCCGGGCACAAAATGAGAAACACTTATTTCTCTCAATTACTCTCCACCACTATCATCATTATCATCACCACCATCATCCCGACACGACCACCGCCACCATCCGCCGTCGTCATTTTACCATCAATGTCGTCATCACCACCACGCCACTGCCACGATGCCATCGCCACCACCTCCACCCATCACCACCATCACCATCGCCGCCGCCACCACCACCTCTACCATCATTGTCACCGTCACCACCTCCACTACCACCCTCGCCATCACCACGTTATTGCTATCACAACGACGCCACTGTCACTTACCACCACTACCATCGTCGCAACCACTGTCATTACCACCTCCACCACTGTTACCACTACCATCAGCGTAACCACCACCACTACCACCACAACCATCGCCATCACCACGCCATTGCCACCACCACGACGTCACCACTTCCACCACCGTCACTAACTACCACTACCATTGCCGCAGTCACTGCCATTACCACCACCACCACTACGACTGCAGCCACTGCCATCACCAACCACCACCACCATCGCCGCAGCCACTGCCATCACCACCACCACGACCATTACCACCACCACTATGCCACCACCATTACCACAGCCATTGCCTTCACTACCATTACCATCACCACGCCACTGCTGCCACCACCACCACACCATATGGAAAGGAAAATGATAATCCAAAAAAAATTATGCTTAATAGGAATTGTTTTTTATTATACTCTTTCTTGTGTTATCAAACACAATTCTCATTCTTAGAATAAAAATAGAACATGTTATCAAACACATTTTTTTTTCTCAGAAACTGTTCCAAGGCACAGAAATAGAAAAGAGTTATGTCTTTTCAGAAATAATGTCAGAAAAAAGAATGATTGTCATGCATACCCTAATCGAACCGAGCTTAATAACATTGCTTGTTATAAGATTGCAGGGCAACCACGTGTAGATAATGAAACTCAATTTTTTTTTGAATTAATGATTATTTGCTAAATGTTAGTTAGATGGTGATAAGAATTTAGTTACATTCTATTTGGTTTGTTAAAAGCCAATGATATGTAATGATTAAGTAGTCCAAAACAAATCATTATATATGTAATGATTAAGTAGTCAAAAAGAAATCATTATATATATATATATATATATATACACACATATATATATATATATATATATATATAGGCAAGTTATATTTACAAACTACACTATATTCTCCCGGGAGAATACAAACTTTTGCAAACTACACTATATTCTCCCGGGAGAATATAGTGTAATTTGTAAAAAAATTCCAAAAAATTTGTAAACGGATCCTGTCCCATATATATATATATATATATATATATATATATATATATATATATATATATATATATATATATATAACATAAATTCTCCAAAAGGAAAGGGAGTTATGGCTTGGAAAAAAATAAAGAGAGGGAGAAAGAAAGGAAGAGAGAGAAGGTAAAGGAAGGGAAAAAGGTAATATTGAGAGATTAAAACTTTATCTCATTTTTCTTATTTATTCTTTTAAAGTTGATTTTTCATTTCGATAATTTTTTTATTATGCCAAACTCTTTTCTTTAAATTCTCTTATATTGCATTTTATTCTTTGATTTTATTATTATCTTTAATTTAGACTTTAAATTCTTCTACAAGTATCTTTATTTTTGAAATTTTATTTTCATACTAATAAATTATTTAGTACCAAATAAATACAAAGAGAGTGTGTAATTCTTAACTGTTGATGCTGTTGTGAACTGATCCACAAAGTTTTAGGATCAGACAGTAAATTTGTAAGGGATGCCTTACTTTACTTGAGCTCCGCCAGTCAGACTATTTCACATGCAGAGAGACCCACAAAACTGGGAATTTAATAAGCTTCAGTTAAATATTATACAATTTATTATTATTTTTTATTTCATTTTTATTAAATTATTAGAGAGAATGCTATTTTCCGTCATTACGGCTGGAATGGTTATAGTTAGAAAACCTCAATATTACTAAGATTTTTCTCACGTCTGTTTATTTGTGCTAACCTTTACAGAGAATCATTATGCCTAGTTTGTGTTTTATCGGCGAGAATTGGAGAATTTTCATCTATTTCTATATATGAAGACCGTTCAGAGTTTTATATTATATTAGGGGATCAACAAGTGGTTGCTGTGTTTTATCAACATAGAGTGATAGATTAGATGAAGTTGAAACAATGTATAATTTGTAACTTTAAGTAGTCAGGATGTAATATATGTACTAATATGATGTGACATATTTTAGGAAATAGACGCTGATATAAAATATTTAGAATGTAAAATATATGTACTTGACTAAGAATCATATATAAAGTAACTAAGTAAACTTTGTTATATAAATCAATGTTTAAAAGTTTACACTACTTTATTTATTTATTATTATTAAGACATAATGTGATATTCTCTATATTAGTTAAAATAGAGGATGCTACACTATTGATGACCATTACTTAAAATAAATAAATAAATACTAATTGCCCTTTCACATGTAGTTGTGCACGGACCAATATTACTCTAGCCGGATACTTTTTAGTTTTTCTTGACTAGAAAGGTATAGTTAGTGCTATAAATTATGGGGAACACTACTATTATGTTATAGAGTAAATAGGCACAGTGACTTTTATCATGTTTGGACAAAAAAATTATCAGACTGCTACGCCAACAGTAAATTTTATCAAAATGTCACGCGGCATAATTTGCTACACAGTGTAGCGAATTATGCATGCAAGTAATTCGCTACACAGTGTAGCGAAATATGCCACGTCAGAACCAAAAATGCCACATGTCAAATTTTGAGAAATTCGCTACCCTATGTAGCGAATTTCTCAAAATTTGACATGTGGCATTTTTGGTTCTGTGCATCCTGACGTGGCATATTTCGCTACACTGTGTAGCGAATTACTTGCATACATAATTCGCTACACTGTGTAGCGAATTATGCCGCGTGACATTTTGGCAAAATTTACTGTTGGCGTGACAGTCTGGTAATTTTTTTGTCCAAGCGTGGCACTTTGGTCACTGTCCCGAGTAAATAACCTTTTGGGACCCTAACAAAAAACACGGTCTCCACATTAGTACCTTACAAACAAAAATTAGTCGATTGGTCCCTATAAAATTCAAAGTGGACCCATTTTAGTCCTTTTAAGGGACTAATATGAGTCTTTTTTAAATTTGTGAGTGATCACAGTTTTAACTAAATGGGTTCACTTTGAATTTGGTAGGGACTTCGAGACTAACTTTTTTTGTAAGGGACTAAAATGAGGATCGTGTTTTTTGTTAGGAATCAAAAAAGGTATTTACTCTATTTTATATGAGTAATTATTTCATGTTATAGGAAAAAGTTAGATAAGACCCATTAGTAAAAGGCAAAAAAAAAAAAAAGGAGGGATGAGATTCTCGAAATGAGAGAACATTAGATAACTACCTTATATAAGATGAGAGTAGTAATTCCCATAAATTATTTAACATGAATCTTTAGACAGTGACGGAGCCGACCGCCTAACCCAGCCAGGGTCAAGGAGAACTTAGCCGGTGAAAAAACCTAAAATCCATCTTATATAATAGCTACGATGATTTAGCAACATTGGTTTTTGAAAATTAGCAAGAGCCAAGACCACATCCAACTCCAACATGGCTGTGCCACGTTTTATAGATTAAAGCTTAAAGTGTGCTGTTGTTAATGATGTTAACCTCATAAAAATATCTCAAAGTGGCATTTATTAAAAATTATATATGTTTCACATATGTTTACATGCATTCACCTGATTATAAATTAATATATGCATAAATTAAAATTTATTATGTATTTTTCATTAAGTGTATAATATATATTTGCTTTCTGTTGCAACTCATTTGTGAGTATATATAAGTCATAGGACAACAGTAATGAAAATCATGAGAAAAGTTTGTCAAATCCTCTCTCTCTCTCTCTCTCTCTCTTACATTTCTTATCTCCCATTTCTCCTTCTTCCTCTCTTTCTCAATCTTAATACTTAATCAGGCCATCTTACATGCTTAATCTTTACTATTTTGTTGATGTGTGGACTCAGGCAATGTATCAACTTCTTGATTCTGGGTTTATTGGGTTGATTTTTTCCTGTTAAAGTGAAGATGTAAACAAGGTTTGAATGCATGATCAATGTGAAACATCTTGTATTCTATGGTCTCATTAAATTTAACATGAAATAGCTTTGGACTGTATTCAGGTAGGAAGAATTCAAGTAATTCTTTCAAGTCATCTGAGGGGAAGCAGAATCATATGTCAAGACCTATACCTCTGTGGCTCTGTCTCCTGTAAAATAGAAGCTCCGTTATTGATATAGATTCCTTACCAAGTTCCTCAAAGAATGTATCAGTAAGTTCTGGTTACTTTATGTTGGATATATTAATAATATAATCCAATAGTATGTTCACATATAAGCCCAATAGGTGAAAACATGGTTATTTGGGTCCATATGGGCCGAAGAACAATAGTTTGCTTCAGAGTTTCCTAAGCTGGAGGTAACACTGTTGAACATTACTTTGTAGAACCTGGATTTTTTCTTTGTTAAAGTACATTTCTGTTTGTTAAAGTACTTTGTTGAAGTATTTTTTCTTACAGGATAAAAATGCTTCATTTTCTGTTTTTTTTTCTTTCTTTTTAATTTATGTAATTATATATTTTGGTGGCAGTGGTGCAGAGTATGTAAGAAAAGAAATTCCCCTTTATTGTTTTGCCATCCTTGTCTCTTATCAACCTTGATTCACCACTATTGTCATACACGCATTCTGTGGTTTCTAGCCGGAGCAGAAAAGGATATTAAAGTGAAACCCTCTTTGGAAGTAATGATTTATGATGGTTTTGTTAAGATGGGAACATTTAAATACGTAAAATGTACATGAAAAAATGGTATTGCCTCAGCAAAGTTTGCTATTTTGAAAAGGATGCTAAATGAGATATTCTGCTAGTGGGAATCTATTATTATTATAGAGTTAACTTTAATTATGGTTATACATGTAACTTTGTATATTTGAGCCAAATTGTATATTAAATTAGATCTTTGGTACTAGATATTAATATGTTTTCAGAAGAGAAAGTTTTAGTTTTTTGGTACTAGATATGTAGTATCATGAAATTTGGGCTCTAACAAGGCCTATGGGAGACTACGGTTAATTTGATGCACTAATTCACCCATTTGAATTACATTCCTCGTATTTTGTTCTTGAGCAAAGAGGTTAACTAGATTTCATGGACCAGGTTGATAGGAAAAGTGGCTACAGATCACAGTCACAAGTGGATATACAAAGAACCTAATGATCAAGAAATCAACTTCTTGTCAGCATGGCATAATTCAGCTGACTCGGTGAGCATTAAATGTCAAATTTGCTTGCTAACATAATCTTAAGTTGTTTATTTTATATTAAAGGTTCCTTGAAAAGAATTCCATGTACAAATAGTCATGATTTCATGTTTATATTTATATATGCCTCTCAAAATAAATAAAAAGATAATGTGTCGGTATCCTTATTATGTATGTTCTTTTATAGCAACCTACGACTTGGGAAGCCCAGTTTCTGTCTGGTATAAAGGTATGGCATTCATATATACGAGATCATCTTCTGTACATCTGTCATTCAATGAGTGACACTTGACAAAAAAAATACTTTTCTCTCCTTTTGATACAAACATGACAGTCATTCCTCATTTTTTATTGAATAGATGCACTGAATGAATGGTACAGCAGTAGTACCATAGATATTTCCCATATATGCAAACCCCTTAGCTTTCTGTCAGGATCTCTTTTCTTTATTTGATTCAATTTGTGTATATATATATATATATATATATATATATACATATCTTACAGACCATAGCCCTTATTGCTGTAAGAGAGGGTGTCGTTCAATTAGGAGTCGTTCACAAGGTTCAATCTCTTCTCGCTTCTCGTAGCAATTCCGTCGCTATACAGGTTTTTTCTAATAGTGACTCCCAACCACACATACAACACTTGAGCAAAATTTTAGTTTGCAATTGTAATCACTCATATCATGTCCACTCTATTTTCTCTGGCTATGGCATTCAAGGTGATTGAAGACCTGAGCTACGTACGTGGTTCTATTGAGAAAAAAAATCAGCTACATTGAGAGTATGTATCCCTGGCGTGCTATTGCCACATCCATCATCTGCATACCCTTATAAGGTAGAAGGATATATATAGTGTCCCAGAACAGTGGCATTTCCAAGGCAACCTTGCACACCCAGCTGAATTATATGACCACTTCAACATGCCACTTAAGATAACTCCATCAATGCGAAAAATTTAATATGCTCCAGGCCCACCACTTATTCAGTGGTCCTTTTACCATAAATGAAAATTTT